>CM042888.1:10679787-10909240 GCA_023653495.1 Melastoma candidum | reverse complement strand
CATCCCGGATGGGGACGCTGCGGAAAGGGGCCCCGGGTTGGGCCTTCCCTTGATTCGCGGACGGGTCTGCGGGGCGTTTCGCCAACCGTCTCCACTTGGTTTAATGTCTACGGCTCGACTCTTGATATCCATCACGTGTCTCTCAATGTTGCCGCGGCAACTGTCCTTTCAACGTTTCCTCCCCAATAGTGTTTCAGCCTTCGTCCATTAACCTTGAATGTATGTTCTGAACTTGGATTTCGTATTTCTACGGCACCATAGGGGAATACCTGAACTACCTGAAATGGTGCAGACCACCGTGATTTGAGCTTTTCGGGGAATAATCTTAGTCTAGAATTGAACAGCAATACGTGTTGTCCAGGCTCAAATTTCCGCTCAATGATCTTCTTATCATGCCACTGTTTCGTCTTCTCCTTATAGATCCTCGCGTTTTCATATGCTTGAAGCCGAAATTCATCAAGTTCGTTCAATTGGAGCAACCTATTCTCTCCAGCTTTCTCGAGATCAAAATTCAATTTCTTAATCGCCCAGAATGCTTTGTGCTCCAATTCCACCGGCAAGTGACATGCTTTCCCATAAACTAACTTAAACGGAGGCATTCCAATTGGCGTTTTGTAAGCTGTTCGATAAGCCCACAATGCATCCTCTAGCTTCAGTGCCCAATCCTTCCATGACGTGCTTACTGTTTTCTCGAGAATTCTCTTAATTTCTCGATTTGATACTTCCACTTGCCCACTAGTCTGAGGATGGTATGCTAGAGCGACCTTGTGATTTATTCCATACTTGTTCAACAAATTGGCGACTTGTTTATTGCAAAAGTGAGATCCCCCATCGCTAATGATTGCTCTTGGGGTACCGAACCTTATAAACACTTGCTTCTTCAAAAACTCAACCATTGTTTTAGCCTTGTTAGTGGGCAAAGCCTTTCGCTTCAACCCATTTAGACACGTAATCCACAGCAACTAAAATACAACGATTTTTGAAAGATGAAACAAATGGTCCCATAAAATCAATACCCCAAACGTCGAAAATCTCTAACACCAGAATGTTGTTTAAGGGCATTTCGTGTCGCCTTGATATGTTTCCCGTTCGTTGGCATCTGTCACATTTAGCAACAAAATTGTAAGCGTCCTTAAATAAAGTAGGCCAAAAGAAACCTGATTGTAAAATTCGAGCAGCTATTTTATCTCCTCCAAAATGTCCGCCGTAAGGTGATGAATGACAGTGCCACAAAATTTGGCCCCATTCTTCTTCAGGTATGCATCTTCTAAGAATCTGATCTGCACATTGCTTGAACAAGAATGGTTTATCCCACACATAATTCTTAACATCATGTAAAAACCTCTTATTTTGTTGCGTATTCAAATCAGTGGGTATGAAATTCGAAACAAGAAAATTAACAAAATCTGCATACCACGGAACTTGCGTGTGACTAACCGAGAGCAGCTGTTCATCGGGAAAAGATTCATTTATAGCTACCTGGTTGAGCTTGGTGTCGCTTTGACCATCTAGCCTTGACAAGTGATCAACTACTTGATTCTCTATTCCTTTTCTGTCCTTTGATTTCGAGATCGAATTCTTGTAGTAAGAGAACCCATCTTATCAATCGTGGTTTTGCATCCTTTTTCTCAATCAAGTACTTGATCACGGAGTGATCTGTGAACACTATGACTTTCGAACCCACAAGGTAAGATCGAAATTTATCGAAAGCAAATATGACAGCTAGTAACTCCTTTTCAGTGGTCGTGTAATTTACCTGTGCATCCAAAGTTCTACTAGCATAGTAAATCACATGAAAAACCTTATTCTTATGTTGCCCAAGCACTGCTCCTAAGGCATAATCACTCGCATCGCACATCAATTCAAAAGGTAACGTCCAATCAGGCACTACAATGATAGGTGATGTAACTAACCTCTCTTTCAATTTTGTAAATGCTTCCATGCATGCTTTATCAAAGTTGAATGGTATGTCTTTCTCCAAAAGATTGCATAACGGTTTCGATATTTTGGAGAAATCCTTAATGAATCGCCTGTAGAAGCCAGCATAACCAAGAAAACTTCGGATAGATCTTACCGATGTTGGTGGGGATAACTTTTCGATTGTCTCAATCTTTGCTCTGTCAACTTCAATGCCTTTGCTTGACACCCTGTGACCAAGGACAATACCTTCCCGAACCATAAAGTGACACTTTTCCCAATTTAAGATTAGATTAGTCTTCTCACAACGTTCGAGTACACATGCAAGATTATGTAAGCAACTATCAAATGAGTCACCAAAAATGGAAAAGTCATTCATGAAAATTTCTAAATATCGTTCTACCATGTCAGTGAAAATGGACGTCATGCACCTTTGGAATGTAGCAGGCGCATTACACAATCCAAATGGCATTCTACGAAAGGCGAACGTACCGTATGGACATGTGAAAGTCGTTTTCTCCTGATCTTCTTGTGCAATGGCAATATGATAATATCCTGAGTAACCATAGAGAAAACAATAATATTCTTTACCTGCCAATCTGTCCAACATTTGATCGATGAATGGAAGCGGGTAGTGATCTTTTCTTGTTTCTTTGTTCAACTTCCGGTAGTCCATACATACCCTCCATCCCGTGACAGTGCGGGTAGGGATGAGTTCATTCTTCTCATTTGTTACTACTGTCATTCCGCCTTTATTGGGAACACACTGTATAGGACTAACCCACGAGCTGTCAGAAATAGGATAGATGATACCTGCATCGAGCCACTTGATGATCTCCTTCTTTACAACATCTTTCATGTTTGGGTTCAATCTCCGTTGATTCTCTATTGATGGTTTGTGATCATCCTCGAGGAGGATTTTATGCATGCAAATTGCTGGGCTGATTCCTCTGATATCTGCAATAGTCCATCCTATCGCCCTCTTGTGATCCCTCAAGATTCGAAGTAATTTCTCCTCCTGCAACTCCGTCAATTCTGCAGAAATAATCATAGGGAGTTAATTGGCGTTTTGGAGAAATGAATACCTCAAGTGGGTGGGTAAGGTTTTGAGCTCTAATTCTGGTGCTTCTATGATGGATGGTTTGGTGGTCTTTTCTGGCATCTCCAATGGATCGAAAGCTCTCAGATCTCTAGGTATGTAAGATTTGCACTCCATCCAACTGATCATTTCCTTAGTTTCTTCATCGATAGTTGCTTCCTCATAAGTTAATGCTAGCTCAAGCACATCGGTCGTCTTCAAAATAGTAACTTCTTCGGCTGCTATCCTGTCAATGATGTCAATAGAAAAATAATCATCAGATTCATTTGGACATTTCATTGCATGAAGAATATTAAATGTTACCTCCATGTTATTAACCCTCATGGTTAGCTCACCCTTTTGGACATCAATTAAAGTCCTACCTGTGGCTAGGAATGGTCTTCCAAGGATGATTGGTATTTCACGGTCCTCTTCAAAATCAAACACGATAAAATCTGCAGGAAAAACAAATTTATCTACCTTAACCAAAATATCCTCAATGATTCCCCTCGGAAAAGCAAGAGACCGGTCGGCTAATTGTAACGTGACCGATGTAGGTTTTACTTCCCTCAAACCCAATTCGTAAAATATTAATAAAGGCATTAAATTAACACTCGCTCCAAGATCACACAATGCCTTACCGCTAAAATTTGAACCAATAGAACAGGGTATAGTGAAACTACGTGGATCTTTCAGCTTTGGAGGAACTTTTTCTGTAAAATAGCACTACATTCTTCAGTTAAAGCAATAGTCTCAAACTCACCGAGACGTCTCTTTTTAGATGATATATCTTTCATGAATTTAACGTAGCTCGGCATCTTCTCCAACGCTTCAGCAAAAGGGATGTTGATGTGTAGCTTTTTAAAGATTTCTAAGAATTTCAAGAAATCCTTCTCATCATTCTGCTTTCTAGGTCACTGTGGAAAAGGAAGAGGTGGATATACGAGTTTATCTTTTCCAATAGAAGCATTTTCCATACCTTCTTTTGGTTGAGAAAGTTGCTGGCTCGGCTGAACAGAAGGTTCGTTGCTCTTGTGCGTAACTTCTGGTGTAGTTGCAACGTCGTGCTTAAACTTTGAGGCTTCAGGAAGTGTTGTCCCATTCCGTAAAGTGATAGCTTGCACTTGTGCATTCTCGTCATTCATTGGATTCACCTCAGTATTGCTCGGAAGAGTGCCTTGAGGTCGATTATTAATTACTTGTGCTAATTGTCCGACTTGGGCTTCCAAACTCCGAAGTGAAGCCGATTGGTTCTGCAAAAGAGTGTCGGTTTTAGAAATGTATTTGACTAAAAGTTCTTCAATACCTGACATTTTTTCTTGCGGTTGTGGCTTTTGTTGATGAGGCCCTGGTGGAGGAGTTGGTTTTGTTGATTGTTGATTTCCCCACGAGAAATTCGGGTGGTTCCTCCATCCCGGATTGTAAGTATTCGAAAAGGGGTTGTTCCTCGAGTTGGCTCCCAAGTAATTGGCTGACTCAGCACCAGTGAAACATTGACCAGGAGCATGATTTTCTCCACACCACTCACACGGATAATGAATGGGATGACTAGGACCCTTTAAAGCATTCAGCTCCCGAGTTAACGCATCCACTTTAGCATTGAGGGCAACAACTTCATCAACTGAATGTACTCTAGCTACTCCTCAGGCACGCAATACTCCATGACCGTTATTAGCCATCTGCTCGAATAGCTCCATTGCTTCCTCCGGCTGCTTGTTTAATTTTGTTCCCCCTGTAGCTGCATCAATCGTTGAGCGAAGTGCATCAGTTAATCCATCATAAAAAATTTGTACCAACATCCATTGAGGTATCTCGTGATGTGGGCACACTCGTAAAAATTCCTTAAATCTCTCCCACGCATCATAAAGTGACTCTGTTCCATGTTGTCGAAACGAAGTGATGTCATTCCGCATCTTGATGGTCTTGCTAGGTGGGAAATACTTTGATAGGAATTTTCCGGACATCTCTTCCCAGTTTGTGATGGACCCTTCTGGCAAAGAGTAGAGCCATGTTCGTGCTTTGTCCCTCAACGAGAATGGGAAGAGTCTCATCCGAATGGCCTCGTTCGACACTCCATTATAGCGGAAAGTGTCGCAAATTTCCAAAAAGTTGGTGATGTGCCCATGTGGATCCTCCGATGGAGATCCCCCGAAACTCGAATTTTGTAGCATAGTGATAACTGCCGGTTTGATTTCAAATGTGTTGGCTTGGATAGTCGGCTTCACTATGCTAGAGCGTTCATGCACATGGGGCTGGGCATAATCACGCATGATTCTCGGTTTAACTTCTTGATTGTTGTTCTCAATTGTTTGTTGGCGTGTGGCTTCCTTTTGCTCTCTTAGACGTAACGGAAATGTTCTTTCTATTTCAGGATCAAAAGGAACCAATTCACTGCTGGGCATGCAGCGTTAAGATTTTTCTTGCAAATAAATGGAAAATCAAGGTTAAAGTTGAATTAATAAAGATCTGATTGAAATTAATATTGGCTGAAAATCTAGACAACAATCCCCGGCAGCGGCGCCAAAAACTTGTCACGTCGAAAACGTATTCACCACGCTAGTGCATGCGATCGTACAAGTAATAAAGTGTAAGTAAGATATCGTTCACACGAGGACTGATCTAAACTTCTCCCAATTATTAAAATACCGTCAATCTCTATTATCCAATTAAGCGAGTTGAGAATTAATCAAACTAACTGTAAAGCTAAAGAAAACGAGTAAGTAAATTGAATTAAAATTCAAATGAGAAAAGCACCTAGGGCGACGATTTAACCGGACAATTAATCGCAAGTCATATCTCAGTCAATACGCTTAAGATGATCTGGTTAATAATCTGGAATTCGGTTTTCTTCCTACGCCCCTCCCGAGGTCATAAGAACGTACATTTCTGTAAATAGTAATCACTCTATTCCTAGGTAGATTAACTATCGAGTGCCCCTTAAGAATCAATTCCAATTTGATTACCTAGGACGATTGGGTATATTCCTATCCCGTTCGTTAATAATCCCGTCTTCCGACCAAGTTTAACCTAGGTTATTCCTCTTGCCATGCTTAATCTAGGATTCCCCTGAGTTCACCTAAATTCACTATTGAATCCTATTGGTGATCAGGCAATAAGAAAGCATTAAGAACGAACAGGAACAATTAAACCAAATCATTCAAGTGTGTCAAAAGAGATAAACTCTTGACTAATCGTCAAGATCCATCTAAACCCTAGGCAAAGAAAATTAGTTCATAACCGAAGTAAACGAAAATATCAAATCCATCGTAAACAATGAAAACGACATAAATAAAACTAAAAGAAAAACTCTCAAAGTCTCTGTCGACGGCTCCCTGTTACCAGTCGCCTCTCCGTCCCCCTCTAAAGGTAAAATAAAATATTTTTATAATCCCCCTAAACCTAGAGAATATCTGAAAATAAGAAAAGAAAATCTTTTCTTTTCTCCCTATCGTAGCTTTACGTCTTGCAAGAGCATCCAAAAATCTTCCCTCTGCACAAAGTTTTCATAATTACGCCGAGGTCCTCTTTTCTTCATATTTATCCTAAAATAAACCAGAAAACTCGGCAGTAATCCATTTCTCAGGAATAATGTGAAATAACCAGGAATATTATGCAATGAATGCAATGTTTCACAAATCTAACAAAATCTAAGCGTGAAATTGCCTTAGATAACTCTACTTTCATAGAGTTATCACTCACTCATACTGGGACTAATATTATTCATTCTGTAAGTTTACTGTCTAGATTCATAAGCAACCCCGGTAGAACTCTTTTCACATTAGCAAAAAGAGTTCTACACTACCTCAAAGGCACATAGAAGTGTAGACTAAAGTATGCAAAAAAACAAAAGGATTATGTTATAGTGATGGTGCAATAAGCTTGGATGATCCTAGAAGCACATTGAGATACTTGATCTGCATAGGAACAAAGTTAATTTCATGGAGTTCAAAAAAGCAAAACAGCGTTGCTCTCTCATCTATAGAAGCTGAGTACATCACAACAATGAGGCATTAAGAGAAGTTGTATGGCTAAGAATGTTACTCCTTAAGCTACAAAAGAAGGTGGATGGGCATACAATAATCTTCTGTGATAAACAATCTGCAATTGTAATGACCAAGAATTCGGTCTTTCATACAAGGTACATAGAACTTCGTCATCTTCTCATCACAAAGATGTTCGAGACTTTTAAAGACTACTTGAAGGTCACAAATTAAGAAAGGAGTGTTGAAAGTAATTTATGATCCTAAGTAAACAGAACATTAAATTCAAAATAACAAATTTGAAATTGAAGAAGCATTAAGTATGCTAATAAATCTATGTCATTAAATATGATCATAATGTCTATTTCATTAATATAGTCTACCCGTTAGAATTTCCTACTTCTCCCTATGAATAGTGGAGCATGTAACATTTCAGATTGTATGAAAAAGAATGAGAAAAAAAATCATTTTCGCAACCTAGACACTCCAAATATCTAACCCTTGTTGGAACAGTGGCTCTTAGAAGATTTCAACTATCGTGCAAAAGGTTATCGGCAATGCTAAACCTTAATTTCTCGCATCTTCTCCTAACCTACCAAATCCTTTTGCATATGCCCAACAAAATTTACATAAATAGTCACTATGAATGTAACTACGTAACAAATTGAATATCCATTAAAAGGACATTTTCAGGTGTAAGTGTTATTATTTTATTAAGAATGTTTATATGATATTAACAATTACTAATAAAGTGGATCTACGGGTTTGTCTACCAAAAAATATGACCAAAAAAAGCACATTTATTTTAAATAAAAATCTACATGGTTGATATATCACAAGGAAAGTTCCCAAATGAGGTAAGTTGAAAAAGAAATTCGTGAAATAAGGTAGGTAGTTTAGAAATGCCAAAATACAGCACTGAAGTCGAACTTATAGAGTTCGACTTTGCCCCAGAAGAAAATCGAACTTATATAGTCCAAAAAGTCCCCTTAAGGAAGTCGAACTTTATAAGTTGGATTTCCTTCTCAGGCAAAGTCAAACTTATAGAGTTCATCATCATCATCATCATTATCCCGATTTTTTGGTAAACCTGAGTTTATTGACAAACCCTTGTGACAGTGGTTGCTAAATGCTTGTTGGTTTGTTTGGTTTCTGTGGTCGAGGAATGTGTTCTTGCATGTAAAGCCTCAATGCGGTCTGTTTGTTTTAGTGGGAGGATAAAAACAAGCTAGCCAAAAGGAATGGATCTTGTGTTTTAAAGTTTTTAGCGCTTCTTCGTATGATGTTGCTTGCTGTAGCAATGTCAAACTGCTGTCCGGTTTAATTGGGTAAGCATCTCAAGGTGGGGTTAGTCTTTTGTTGCTTTGTGAGATATGACCCTTTTCCTCTTTATTTCATTCCTTCCCGGTGCGCACGTTGCTCCCTGATACTACAGGTGGGGGAGAGGTTAGCCGTATGCCTACACAATTTCGAGCCTCCATGTCCTTATCCCATTATCAACACCACCTTAATTTTCTTGTTTCCAAATATGGGTTTCTCCATAGACATAGGATTTGAGTGGTTAAATTGGACATTGAGGGGTGTCTATTAGCTGTCAAAGCCAACTATGGTCTAGACACTTTTTCTCTTTTGTCGAGATCCATGGATTTTATGAGATGAGATTCCTCTGTGTATTCTTTGTTGGCTATGAAGTACCTGAAGTTATTAGAAAAAAAAAATCTTTTTTCTTTGTAATTTATGTAGAAAAATACTTTCTGATGATGCAATAACGTCAATCATTCTATGAATTCATGATTGATCCTGAAAATCCTTTTGAAGTGCTAGACATCTTAACTTCTGGAGAGTATTTATTTTTTCTTTTTTTTTTTGGTAGAAAACTTATGGAGAGTGGCTCTCACATGCTTTGGTGAAAGTGGATATTGGAAGTAAATATCAACTTCATTAGGAATCAAATAAATGCATGTTGTGTTTAACACTTTTTATGAATAAATGGTCACGATTTATGTAATAATTAACATTAGCTTTGGACATTTTCTTTCAGTCTAAAAAGAAAGGTGCTGTTTCATTTTTGCATAATTAGTAAATTAAATTTACAAGTATTTTCTAGTCACGCAACAATTTTCCAAACATGGCGTGTGGAGAGGCATCGGAAAAATATCTGAAGGTTTCACAACCTGATTTTTCTGGGAGAATGTAGTCTCAGAGAATGAAGCGTGATGTACAAAGTTCATAACGAGTTGTTGAGCGCTCACATGATATTTGATTTTGTTTTTTCATTCGATACTCAATAAATAAACTGCTCCATAAAGCATTGTTGTTGGCTGTTTATATAAAAAAAATGGTTGTTTTATGCTTGGTAACATGATATGCCAATGAATTGTCCATGTCATACTCACGTTTTGATAGTTCATTTTGATGACCACTCGACATACAACCATAACATTATAAAGTAAATACAACGGCAACATATGCTTCGTTCCTGCATCCGCAGACACTCTGGTACCCCCATTTGTCATCGCTTTGTAGTTGTTATGCTCAATCGAGGAAAACATTATCCTTTGTTTATGTATCAGCCATTGATATTTCTTTTTCCCATAACAATGATGTCCGAGGCTTGCCGATGATTCCAGTACTCGTATATCCTTCATGTATTTTTCTTCAGAGTTATGCTGAAATCTCCCTTTCCTTTGTCTTCATTGAGCTTCCTTGATCGGATTCTACTTTTAACTTGCAGGCATAACCTTAACTGAGAAGCATTTTATAAAAAATGAGCTCAAGACAAGCAAGCGGGAGTTCATCTGCAGGGGCTGGTGGTGATAGCCCAAATGTTGATAACTTAATTGAAGGAGTGGCTAATGTTAACTTGGACTTTCGCATGACAGTGGCGGTGAATGGGAAGTCTATGTTAAGAACAGAAACGGCTCTGGTGCTGCCAGACCCTAGGTTAGTCCGAACCCTAATTTGGCTGTCCTAAAATCTTTCATTCCCAGTGCTGGAACATTTTCCTTCCTTTCGACTCAACGATGGCGGAGTTGTTCGCGAGAATCATCACCTTTCTCTTCCTTTTCATTTTTGTTGGTGCTTGTATGATCGAGGCTAGGCCGTTCAACGTCGTAAACCCGTCGAAAGGTATAACCATAGCTGTCAACGTTGGATTTTCGGATGCGTTCTTCGACGGTTTACTGCTTGGAGCCATACAGTAATCGGGTCCGTGTTGGGTTTCCACCGGGCACAGCGGAAACTCGTTTCGGAAAAATATTGTCCCAAACCGGTCCCGGAAAAATTTACGAGATACTCTTGAAAGGATTTTCTCGCAAAGATTTCATCAATACCCCAAATTGTGGATTGGTGTGTCATTAATAGACCTATACTTTGAGATCTCATTAAGAAAGTGGACCCTCTGAAGTATGAGGAATAATCAAATATTTATGATTGTGATATTCACGCATGTCAGGATTTATTAGTACCGCTTCAGAGTGAGATGGGAGAAGGGCTTTTGATTTTTCTCACGACTTACTCTTTTATTTCTGAAAGTTGTCTCGTTAGTGATCTGGTAGTGTCATGAGCTCGATTGGATTGAAAAGATTTAGTCCATATATTACTTCAAAGGGTGATAATTTGGTAGTGAAACTGGGTGCTCTGTTAGTGCAAACTCAGGTTGCGTGAGCTTGACATCCCAATCATTTTGATTCTTGGAGACAAGTATTTGCATGATAGTTGTCATGGTTTGATTGATAACCTCGGTTTTATAATGAGTTTGCGAATGGCGGTGTTGAAAACGAGCTTCATTTCGAACTTATATCATATAATCTCCCAGAAGTAGCTTAGGAGCTTGACGTTTCAATATGATACAGTGGTCTTCGAAACTCCATGTAGTCTAAACACTTATCGAAAATAGAGCTCAATAACATGAGTGACATCGTTCATCTTGTTGCAAGGAATGAAATAAACCATCTTTCAAGGGAGGTCGACAATAACCATGATCGAACCCGCTGACCGTTGCGTTCGGGATAGTCCTAGTACAATGTTCATACTGACATGTTCCTATGGTCGCTTTGGAACACGAAGAGATGTGTAGTCCTTGAGGATGAACTCGACTTCGCCTATTGGCACACGACACATTGCAGGATGAGAGCTCGAACCTATATGTTCAGGCCAGTGAAAATGCTCTTGCAACATTGACAGGGTCTCACGAGGCCTCCAAATGAACGAATTCAATTAGTTTAGTTTCCATAATTGAGAGTAGTATAACTTTCCTCGACAATACATCTACACATGTTCTTCGCACTTGGCTTGTGCTTTAAAATAACAAGAAGGCTTACAGGAACTAGACCCACTTGGCATGACTCCTATTAAGCTTCTGTTGGTCATAAATACACTCGAAGACTTCATAATCAGTATGCGACGCGGGCAACAAATAATGATTCCGAGTTTTGAATACTCAAATTATGTCATAGAACTTTTGTCGCGGGCCTGCCCCAAGGCAAACCAAGGAAAACGGATTGATCTTAATTAGTTTTAGAATGTGACAAAAGTGGTGGCTTTTTAGGCCTCAACGTTCTCAGCCAAAGCGTGCGCGCTTTAGGGCGCTTCCTTTGTGTCGCCTGGTGTCGGAGTGTTTAAAGCGACATCCCTCGCTTCGCTTCATGAATTAGGGCAAGCCGTCATTCGGGCAGCCTCGTGGGGTTAATCCAACGCCGGAACGTATGAACAACATGCGTGCGGATTAGTAAAATATAATTACTTCCTGATTAAACACTTAGAGACGGTCATCTTCATTACCTTGGACTTGCATTCCCTTACAATCCTCTCAAGATGTATTCTTTTCCTAACACTGTCTTTGGTCTTAAAATATTGTTCTCCTTGGTGTTGTTGTGGTTCCAACTTATGTGTTGTGAGGA
Organism: Melastoma candidum; assembly: GCA_023653495.1. Taxonomy (NCBI): domain Eukaryota; kingdom Viridiplantae; phylum Streptophyta; class Magnoliopsida; order Myrtales; family Melastomataceae; genus Melastoma; species Melastoma candidum. The sequence continues at coordinate 10,897,364 of CM042888.1, read as the reverse complement.
GATGCGTAGAAACGACCCACGTTGTTTCCTTTGAACGAATCACCCACGATGCAAATTCCAAATACAATTCTTACCACAAATCTTTCATCCGATTCAGTCAAATGTGTCTCATTTCCTTACATTGGAAAGCTACATTCCAACAGCTATTTATACTCTCCCTCCCCAACATCAGGCACACATCCATCCATATCATATAGTCCGAATTAATTTGTCCTAAAATCCTTCCCCGTTGTTATTCACAAATGGCCAAGTTGTTCACAACAACCGTCAACGTTCTGTTCCTTGTTCTCATTTTGCTCGGCGCTTCTGCGATCGAGACGAGGCCGTTGAACGGCCTGAACACGAAGGACATCGCTGCCGGTGACCTTTCGGATGGGTTCTTCGATGGTTTGCTACTTGGAGCCATGAAGCAATCAGGTCCAAGCCCCGGAAAAGGGCACAAGTTTACCGATTCGGAGGCCATGGACCACATGGTAGATGACGGTTCGAGCACGGGAGCCGCACATGGGTTCACTGGCTCTGGGAACGTGGCTCACGTCATGGATTCGGGTCCTAGCTCTGGCGGGGGTGGGCATTGACAAGATGAAAGCAAGAAGGCTCAACAACAACAATAATAATTACTATTTGCAATATATTCCTTAATTTATTTATTTTGCATGAAAGTATTTACTATAATTCTTTTGAAGATTTCTTTTTTCTGATGTATCGTTTAAAAAATGAAACAAACGCCCGATTTAAACTTCAAATTAAACTATAAATCATAACAGTGAATTAATGACTTTTTGATTTATTTTGGTATTTGCACATTCTCATGGTACTATGTCCTGCTCGTGTAAACGAAGGGGACACCATAGTATTCAAGTCACGGAGGATTCACTTTTAAGATCTCGAGTTGGAATATCAGACCTGTGTCGGGAATTATTACTCGTAAAAAAATTTTAAAATTTAAACTACTTGGGATGCAATCTTGGTTACTTCAATATAATCGCACTATAAAGAAATAATTTATCCAATCCTGGTGGCTTGCTTATTTCGTTATTATTGGGAACGTGTTTGCGGACGAAATATGTCGCGATATATCGGAGACTTAAGTGTTGAATGAAAAAGTGGTCGCCAATAAAGTAAACAAACAAAAGAACAATTAGAATTTCACTAAGTGTAAAGAAAAGAACTTACAGCCATTGCACGACGCTTAAAACGATTACGGATAGTCAAGTTGACAACTAAGCAACCCTTCGGGTCATAGAATGATTGTCTGTGTGTCTTATTACAAGCCATAAGTAACTGTTTATAGAAATCCTAAAACAAAACGTGCTGCAATTGGAATCAACCATTTCATCTTATCTATATGCAATCGTCGCTTCATCCTTTGTTGTCGTGAACGCTGCTTCAGCCCTCATCGTCGACGCTGCTTCTACGGCAGCAACAACTGCTGGGACGACATTTATCGATGGCACCTGCTTCTACAACAGCCGTCGATGGAGCTGCTTCTACGCCAGCCGTCGATGCTGTTCAGGATGTCCATCAACAAACCATAGAGTTCTCCATCATCGATGGCGTTTCTCTCTAGACTGGCCGTTACACATAGTCTAGTGGATGTTAGGCTCAACCTTACCGAAAATGTCGTTTTACCAAACAAAACGTCATCAAGCAAATCGGTCTTTGGGTAGAAAATATTAGTTGTGGGTCTCCTCCTTCATTTCAATCCCAACTTACCTTACTAATACAAATCAAAGCCATAAAAAAAATCGGTCATACCACACACCCACACTTTGGACAATCTCCCTTATTTCTCACGTGTTTGAATAATCTTCATTATTTCTATTTATGGTTATCGTGGTGAAGAGGCTGGTTGACGTTACTCGTACTCGGGCCGATGTTATAATTAACCATCAAGTGGAGATCAGTGTCAATCGTGGGGTGACCTTCGACGTTTGAGGACTGCCTCTCCCGAAGGACGAGGGCACCCCTCTTGGCCCCTTCGACTTGACGATGTGGAAACTTGTCGATGGTGCCTTGGTCGATGTCTAGATCAGCCATCAAGTGGTAGTCGAGTTCGATCAGGGGGTAACATTCAACCCCAAAGAGGAACTCCCATAGGAGGGCGAGGGCAGCCCCCTCTACATCGACGACCTTTCGAGGCGAGGGACATTCCCTTTGCATCCACACCCCTTCAGACCGAGGACGTTCCATTGGGTCACCCTCAACGGTTATCTGTTCATTTTCCGTTAGAACAAGCGTCAGATTGAGAATCAACAAACGGAAAGTTTCAAATTCCCGACACATATTTTCTAATCGCTCCGTTATACTACAGAGGGCATTTCTTATAAATATTCGCGCTTCCAACTCTCGGAGGACAATTTTCAAAGCCTCATCCGAATGTTCATCGAACAATCGAACAAACCCTTCGTCGTAGAAGGGATCATCGTCCCATTCACCGTACCAAAAATGTATTGTCATTTCGCATGTTCACACGAAACTCGTTTTAGACTCCCACTGTGGTCGCCAAAAATGTGTTTGCGGACGAAACACGCCGCGACATATCGGGGACTCAAGTGTTGAATGAAAAAATGGTCGCCAATAAAGTAAACAAACAAAAGAACAATTAGAATTTCACTAAGTGTAAAGAAAAGAACTTACAGCCATTGCACAACACTTAAAATGATTACGGATAGTCAAGTTGACAACCAAGCAGCCCTTCGGGGTCATAGAATGATTGTCTGTGTGTCTTATTACAAGCCAGAAATAACTATTTAAAGAAATTCTAAAACAAAACGTGCTGCAATTGGAATCAGCCATTTTATCTTATCTATTTGCAATCGTCGCTTCATCCTTTGTTGTCGAGAACGCTGCTTCAGTCCTCATCGTCGACGCTGCTTCTACGACAGCAACAACTGCTGCGACGACACTCATCGATGGCACATGCTTCTACACCGGCCGTCGATGGAGCTGCTTCTACGCCAGCCGTCGATGTTGTCCAGGATGTCCATCAACAAACCATAGAGTTCTCCATCATCGATGGCGTTTCTCTCTAGACTTGCCGTTACACATAATCTAGTACCTTGTAAACAAAACGTCATCAAACAAATCAGTCTTTGGGAAGAAAATATTAGTCGTGGTCTCCTCCGGTCGTAAGTCGCCAGTGGGAATTTGGCAGCATTGCTTACGGGACCTCAATTTCAATCCCAACTTACCTTACTAATACAAATCAAAGCCATAAAAAAATCAGTCATACCACACACCCACACTTTGGACAATCTCACTTATTTCTCACGTGTTTGAATAATCTTCGTTCCAATCTACCACACAGTTGACAGAGCCTTTCTACAAGTCCTTTTTCTTCTGTATATTATTCTTGCTAGGGCTTTAAGGTTTCGTATCATCAACTATGAGATTTAATGTATCCTCAAATTTTACGATCACCGCACCCGTGGGGGTGGTGGGGTAATACTTGGTCGGCCGCTGACATTTCTCCCCTTCCCCCCGAGGCTTCCTAGAAGATAAGGATTGAACAATGAGAGGAACCCTTTTCCTAACTTTCAAACGCCCCGATTACGTATCTTGTATTTTCTTGTATTGAGGGATCACATCGCTGGTAATTGTAGACGAACGTGTTTGACTGACTGGTCATTTATTTCAAATTCTTTTCTTACATTGCCTTGGGGCTGCCCGTATTATGCCAAACATTTGTCGGAAGATGCTTCGAAATCTCCCAGGTTGTTTCCTTCCTAGGGAATGTTTATTCTTTTCCTTAGTCTTTTTCGGAACTATTGCAAATTCCAAACTCAATTCTAACCAAAATTCGTGTATAGTCAACTGTGTCCCAATCAATCATCCCAAAGCTCTTCTTGCTAGCTTCTATTTATACTCCCCAGCCCCTAGAACCCATTCCTTAAACCCATCAAACTTGTTCTGCCTGTCCTAAAATTATTCCCTGCAGAAACATCTCCTTCCTATCAATTCACGCTCGAATGGCTAAGTTGTTCGCGAGAATCCTCAATGTTCTTTTCCTTCTCTATATTCTGCTTGGCGCTTGTGCGATCGAGGCCAGGCCTTTGAACATCATGAGTCCATTGAAGGGACTCGGGGTCGCCACAGTTGATGGCTTCCCGGATGGGTTCTTCGATGGGTTATTGCTCGGAGCCATGAAACAATCGGGTCCGAGCCCTGGAGACGGGCATAAGTTTACTGATTTGAGGCCCGTGGAGGACCACGTCATGGGTAAGGGGGTGAGAACTGGCGGTGGGCACAGTTCCACCATCTCCGGCGACATGGCTCATGTCATGGATTCGGGTCCGAGCTCGGGTGGGGCAGGGCATTGAGAAGGGGCTCCACAATAACTGTTTGGTTGAATTCTTCTATTCATTCATTTTGCATATGAAGGGATTTATTCTAATTGTTATACGGGTCATACGTACAGAAGTTGTAATGTTATGGGCATCATTATTTAATTCTTGAATAATATATTTCATGAATGCTCTTCTTTTACTAGGGTTATCACTTGATTGGCCATCCCGAAAATTATAAGGTTGAATTCTTCACGCAAGGCGACTTTGAGTTTCATCTCTAAATAATGGAAATATCTTAAACTAGCCATGTATGTTCTACGGTAGACGCCAACCGATTTAACGGCTCGAGCTTTTAACCTCTCGGACGAAAACATAAAAGTTGCAAAAATAGCCCGATTCATTGTGAGGAAAATGTTGAAAATGAAATATATAAAATGCTACGCCTTCACCTAATTACATATTATGAACTAATATTGTTCAAGTCCGGAGCTTGAAATTACTTTGATACATTTACTTTTGAAATTAGATCGATTCAATAATAAGGTAATAACTTGCATTAAATAATTAATATTGATTAATGTTAATTAATATAATAATGATATAAAGTTACTTAATATAGAAATTAATTGGGTTCCAAGTACGGGCATCACAGGTTGGCTTTTTTTAAAAAAAAAAAAGAAAAGGAAAAGATCATTTTCCAAGTTTGGAATTCCAAAACCATCCGGAGGGGAGAGTTGAATATGGACGACGGCCACGTGTCTTAAAGTAACGGGGGACCCCATCATCAAATTGACAATATTAAAACAAGTGAAATGCAATGTGCTCCCCACGACACCCCCCCATTGTGTAACCAGCAATGTACAGCTAAATAGTTAATGTATCACTAAAGTCTGGAAATGTCCCTATGGCTATAATATCCGAGTTGGAACCAGTGGATAAAACCATTTTTGAGTGACAAAACAAAAAAAAAAATTGTTGGCTCAGTCATTTTTCATTATTTTTGTAATTAAGATATTTTTGTCATTTCCATGGTTTAAATCATTATGAAATTTTAATATAATGGTCGCAAGTGGGGCTAGCTGATGGGCATAAATGTTACATACCAATAGTAGACAACCTTTATTCCATCATACTAAGTAATAAATAATGACAAATATTTTATAAGGAAAATATATTTTACCGAGCAATTTCTATAGACATCTTACTTTTCAACATGAATGTGAAAAGTACCTAACAATTCCTCTCTTTCTCCACGATCAAGCCCAGGCGGCACAAGTCAGTCAGGGTCGAAGGAAATACGTGTCTGTCTGCGTGGGGCATATTTTCCCTTCGGGAAAAAGGAAGAGGAAAAAACAACCGTTCCCTTTTTCCTTGGTTCCACACCACGTCGTCGTCATCCAGAAAGACTCGAGAGAGATTAACTACTAAGCGGGACAGGTATGTATAAAACACGTGCACGATCCACGACTAATGAAATCCACAAGTGTACGTGTTGGACCAGCCATTGCTTTGGACTTCCTCGCACAATCACTTCATGAAATTCTTCTCTTAACATAGTCTTCAGTTGCCGTGTAGATCCATGTCAGTTACCGATAAGTTGTCGGAAGATGCTCGGAAACGTCTCACGTAGTTTCCTTCTGCAGCAAGGGGAGGGATTCGTTTTGGACTAATGTAGTCTTTTCCTTTGAACGAAACCACAACAAAGTTGAAATCCTCGACCTATTTATACTCCCCATCGCCAAGCCTATATCCCATCCATATCCCCCGACATCAAAATTTGGCTGTCCTAAAAAACTCTTTCATTCCCAGTGCCGGAACATTTTCCTTCCTTTTCGACTCACCGATGGCGAAGCTGTTCACGAGAATCACCAGCTTTCTCTTCCTTTTCATTTTTGTTGGTGCTTGCATGATCGAGGCTAGGCCGTTGAACGTTGTGAACCGGTCGAAATGTATAACCACAGCTGTCGACATTGGATTTTCGGAAGGGTTCTTCGACGGTTTACTGCTTGGAGCCATAAAGCAATCGGGTCCGAGCCCAGGAGATGGACACAAGTTCACCGATTCCGATGCTACGCGCCACGCCAAGGACGAGGGAGTGCGTACGGGTGCCAGGCATGGGTTCACCAGCTCTGGCAACATGGCTCACGTCATGGACTCCGGTCCTAGCGATGGCGGGGCAGGGCATTGATAAGATGTAAACTAGGAAAAGGATCGATGATAATTATCGATTCGATTCGTTTATTCATTTATATTTTGCATTGAGGAAGTTTAGTTATAGTTTTTTTACCATCGACGCACGCCGTGTATTACTGAAATAAACAGGGGGAATTTCTACGGGATTTGTAATGCCAAAAGCATATATAGTTTACCTCTTCTTCATCCATAATTAGCAGTGAAAAGAACAAATGTAAAAAAGCCAAATAACATGATGCAGATAAGTGAGCATTGCGCGCTGACTTAACAATTCTTATCATTTCTTTGTTGGGTTGCTTTAATATAGTTTACATAAATAATGAATAAATGTAGTTACGTAATTTTACTATATACCCATTGAAAGAACATATATTTGGATTTAAAATTTAGTACTTATTAAGAAATACTATTATCAATAAAATTATTAGGGTTTAGGGATGGACACATTTATTTTACTAATACCCAAGAAAACACATCAATTCAAATTACGTCGGTATAGTTGTGGGATGACACATTTATTTTACTAATACTAAATTCCTTGAAGTCTGATTTTACTGATGATGTTGTTAGTGTTGATGTTGATTTCGTTAATATTTTGAGGGAATTAGAGAGTACTTTTTTTTTTCTGCTTGTTTTGTTAAATGAGCTTATTGAACATCATGTAAACGATGGTTATTCTGTGGGAGGACGCAGGTCTTCTTCTCGTGGTACTTCTTGTGAGTTAGGAAGTTTGTCAAACGAGGTGACTCGATGATTTTGTTGTTTATCTTGGAAATACGATGCTAATTTGACGAATCCTGGTAGACTGTTGTTGGTTCCATGATGGTATGTAGTGGGAAGTTGTAGGCACGCCTTCAGGCCCTTGTGAACACGTGACAATTTTAGACGACACGTAATTAATTACTTTTATGCTCGTGATTAATTTACGATAAAGTCTCATAGATTGATTATTTGTCAATCTAAAATTGTCCTTGATCGGATAGATGTTTAGAGGGGACATGAATATCTAGATCAACGTTGAGTATAGCTTAGCTCAAGTTAGATCGAGGGATGCATGTCCAAGTTATACTTGGGGGTGCCCAAGTTTAGGATAAACTAGACACGATCCGTTTATAGAGTATACCGCATTTTAAGCGTCGTTGGTCACTTCTCTTGTTGAACGAGTGTAACTAATCTCCTGACTTGAGACTTTCATTCATTCTTTGCGTGGAGTTATGCGCTTTGATGCGCCTTTGACCGGATTGTGAGTAATGTAGTTATTTGGTATATGGTGAAGGATAGAGATGATAGTGTTGAGTCAATATGTGATTCATCACTCTCTTGGATTAGAGAGTTGACATCCTAGCCTCTTGATTGAGATATAGGTGATTTTAAACACACGGCCGTAGATGAATGTTTATCATTCAAGATAAATCTATTATATCTGAGAAATCAAATAAAACGATTAATTCAGTGATGACGCATGATGCACTGAATTAACCGGGATGTCGGTGAGATGAAGAGATTGAATTATACAGAAATCGGTCCACAGAGGTTTTGGTTCATGACCAATATTCTAAAACCTTGGGTGGCTAAAAACTGTTGCAAGACGGTTACTTCAGTTTATGTATGGATGTACAGTGTCTTCGTATATAGGACATGGAGGGTCGCACGCAAAAGCACGACGATACGAACCTTGATTATTTAATTTTAATGAATATTGGAATTAAAATATATAAATTTTTCATAATTAGAATTTGTTAGACAACAAATTTATTCTGAAATATCGAAAGTATTAAATCCTAGTGTTGAATTAAAATTAGTAGAATGTGTTTAATTAATGGACAAAGTTTATAATAATATAATATATATCATATTATTATTTTTCCCACATGTCTACGTGGATTAATCCTATTTGGCTAATTAAAAGAATCATAGCGTGGGATTGAAGTTGATAAAAGAATCCTAAGGAATCATAATTGACATTTTTCTTCACCGTATTATAACTTCGCTACTTGGCATTTTGTTGATTAAATTTTAGTTATCAAAATTGCAAGAAACTTACGCTATAGATAAAGAAAATGGTAGAACAAATTAAAGTGTGAAAAAGAATTAAGACATTCAGCCACAGAAAAGGAGCAACATCCGGCCAAAAGAAAAATTGATCGGCCGAAGAAAAAATAAGAAGACTTCAAGGCTTCCCAGAGAAATCAAGTAGGGAACTCCGACTGGCTAGCACCCAGGAGCGAGTTCGAGTTTTCCGTCTCGTGTGGGCGTGCATACTTTTAGAGGAGTCATATTTGGAAGTCTTGAAGCTCGCATTCGCAACAACAAGGTACGTTTTATTTAACGTTACTATTTGATTTATACGTATCACATATATCCGAAACCGTGTTTCAGATAGTTTTATTTGAAACTAGTTTCCGCTGCACTCGGTGGTACTCTGCTTATTTGACAAATCAATCATGTGGGTACTCTGCTTAGACTGTACATGCACCCACCTCATAATGTATTTCCGCACATTGTCGAAATCCTTGTAAGACATGACATTCATCATTTTCAATAGGTATGTGATCTCTGCATTATCAGAGTCCTGATATATCTCTCCGTTGCAGCAAGGAGAGCCTTTGCATTGTGGTCTCTGGCAAACAACTGAGAAGATGATAAGGGATAGATCATTTCATGGCTAGTATGCATATTTTATTCGCTTGTGCTCATTCCTTCCGTAAATAAATGCATGTCTGAATAGAGAATAAGTATCAACTGTCTCCATAAACGGGTCACTTTAGCAATCAAGCGTTCATTACATAACATGGTCATTTCTTAGTAGGCTCATACATTTGTCGCAGCAAAATATTGTATATCTGACCTTTTCCTCATGTTTAAATAATTTATATCTCCTCGAACGAATCTAAAATTGAAATAATCTTACAAAAGAACATTTATGATATGTTATGACCTGGACATTTTTTTAAATTATTTTTTTTAATTTTTTGGCCCCGTTGACCGAAGTTGACCTCGGGTCCCCGCCAGGCCGATCAACAGTTCCATGTGGGCTGTCAAATAAAGTCTGGCCCACTTGGGAGAGGCTTCTATTCCTTTTTCTAAGATCACTAAGGCTGGATCCACCTCCTTCATAAAATATTAATATTAGTCGATTCTCTTATTTAATTTTATATTTTATAATTCAGTTCAAGTCTCCTCACTCCAAATTAATTATTTGAACTCTCTTCTCTCAAATGTAATTTTATCAATTTCATTTACTCGAAAACGATATATTTTACGAGGGCTAAATGTAATTGGAACCAATTGATCGTTAGTTATTTTATAGAATTAGAAATACGCTAAAAAAGGATTAACATTTTTTTTACCAGTAATTCTGATAAATATTTTTACTAGAGTAAAAAGAATAAAGTTTTCACAACTTTTTCACCTTTTATAAAGGTAAAAATTATGGATTGCGCTTCTTTTATGAAAATTTTATAAAATGCAACTTTTAATCAATAATATTAATGTTTCAAAAGGGTTATTATGTTTTTCATTTTTAAAAATAATCTCCCTTTTTTTAATTAACTCTTACAGGAAGCCAAAAGAAAATATTTATATGATTCGGACGTACGTGGCTCATTCATCAGAAAGCACTTTGTAAGAGCTATTTATACTTCCTATCGCCAAGTGTATATCGACCCAATATCCTACCATCAAAATTCGGTTGTCCTAAATCCATTCTAAGTGTAAACTTTTGTCCTTCCTTTCCTCCAAAAGATGCCGAAGCTGTTCGCAAGAATCGTCAGTGTTATGTTCCTTGTTTTCATTTTACTTGGTGCTTGTATGATCGAGGCTAGGCCCTTCCAAGTCACGAGCTTGTCGAAAGGCATAGAAACGACCGAGAATGTTGGAGATTTTGACGGTCTATTTCTTGGATCCGTGGAGGGATCGGGGCCAAGCGCCGAAGGTTGGGACAACAAAGGAGCAAGCAAAGGTGTCGTCGGGCAGGGACTCACCAGCTTCGGTAATTCGGGTCCTAGCGGTGGCGGGGCTGGGCATTGAGGAAGATGTACTCATATTGCGCTCAATAATAACAACAGGTCGAATTTATCCATTCATCTATTGTACCACCGAAAGCCCCTTAAAACTGGATTATGTAATCCAAATGTAAACGAAAAATAAAAAAAAGGAATAAATATTTATGTGTGTATCGCATCCTTTTTTTTATCTTCCAAGATTGTTCTTGTCGCTCTCGTACGAGGTGCCACCTACTTATAAAAAAATTATTAAATGTCTAAGGTATGGAAAATATGAGGGCAATTATAAGGGATTTGCCCATTTAACACGTCTATTCACGTGTTGAGTCGATATATCGAAAGAGAGTATAAATGATTATGAAAAGTTAAGGTGTGAGAAGGTGGACATGGACGGAGAGACTCGTGTTTGACCTCTAAAATTAGAACTGTCTTTTAAATAATTGAAAACTACGTTCAGGAATTCAGATCAATAGATTTATTATGTAAAGATTAATTAATAGGAATTATATTAGGAGGTGAGATTTCATGAGCATATGCACAGAAGAAGAAAGCCTAATCGCTGACATGAGTATTTTATTGAGCCCCATATGAGTGAGATTAATTAATAGGAATTATATTAGGAGGTGAGATTTCGTGACCTCGGCGTCCCCAGTAGGCCGATCAACAGTCCTATGTGCGTTGTGAAATAAAGTCCGGCCCACTTGAGAAAAACTTTTATTCCTTTTTCTAAGACCACTTCAGTGGGACCCACCTCCTTCTTATTCCTATTATTATTATTATTATTATTATTATTATTATTATTATTATTATTATTCGGAAGAGTATTGCAAGTCATGAAAATCAACTCTAATGATCTAATTTGGTGAAAAATTATGGCCACAAAAGACGGGATGATGATAGAAGAAGATAGCGTGCGAGCAACAGCGGGGTGGGGGGAAGCTGGACATGGGTGACTTTTCACGCGTACAAACACGTGTCTTAGAAAAAGTCGGGAGACCATCGTTTTAAAAAAACACCACCACAACAACAAACAACTGCCGAGAAGAAATGGAATCCACAATTGAATTCGTCGGTGTGGAATCAGCAAAAGCGAGAAAATCAACCTCTCTTCTCTTGTTCTGAAATTTCCAGTCGTCGTTCTTCGGCTCCAAATTCTAAATACATCAACTACATTGGAATTTGACCGCATTTGCTTACGTGACTCCGCTTCTATTCAAACCGACCGATTCTCATCACAAATCCAAGCCTGCCAACCAGTTGGTCATGCCGTGCTTTGGACTAACTATTAATTCTTAGATACCTGAATGCCGTATCAAATCTTTTTGGAAAGAGAAAGCTACCAATCTTCCACGGTTGAATAATCTTTTAAGCGATGCGTGTTTGAATCCCAATTTTTCATCAATCAAACAATTAATTACATATGACTAAAAGTTGCCCTTCAAAAGGAAAATAAAATAATGTTTTTGTTTCCTAGTAAACAATTTTAGCTGGTATGACCTTAGACAAATGAGTTTATGGATAAATTTAGACGTGGTACACCGATATCGTCGAGTTTTCACTTTTCACGACCCGTTGTCATCGCTTGAATTTCGCCATTAGCTCGGAAGATCGCAACTTGATGTTATCGCTTACTTGATGAGGAGTTGATGGACATCGCGTGAAAGGTGGAAGGACTCAACCTTTGCCTATTTTCACTTCTCATTTTATCTTGATTATCGTTTGGACTCCATCATTTGCACATAAAAAAGTAGCATGTTTTAACTTATCTAGGCGAAGAATGTGGGTATTGCCTTAGTATACATGTCACAAGACTAAGAAGGTAGTTGAGATATGGCTTCGAAGAAACGGTGGCGACTCGACATAAATACTGCTCATATATTTTAGGATGTAGTTGATATTCACATTATAAATAACATTCTTGTATAATGTGTAGGAGAGCACGGTCACAATTTAAACAGAAATTGGAATGTCACATATCTCTTGGTCTTCGGGCATTCTTGTTCTTTATTGCTTACTCTTGTTTTGTAAGTGTCTATTCATGACGACTATATTATCGAACAAAATACCGAACATCATGTTCTTTTTGTCAAATATTTCGACGTGTTACGAGTCGGTTTATTACAAATTATTTCTTTTTCATTACGTTATTTCGCGGTGTGAACAAGCCTTCCAATGACGTTACATCTCAGTTGACTATTATTCCACATTTGTTCTTACTTCTCCGTAAATTAATGCAATAACAATCCTTCTTCCTCGGTCAAAGGGTCACCACATCACTTTGGCCATCCGTTTATGGATGAAAAGCCGTAGATAGGCGTAGATCAACTCCTTGCAGCTTAAACAAGGTTTGCCAAAATTCACTGAGAAAGATAGCATCTCTATCACTAACTATAGTGGTGGGCAGCCCATGTAACTTGAAAACATAGTTGAGAAACTGCTCTGACACTTTAGCTGCTGTATACAGATGCTTGAGGGCTATAAAATGAGCGTATTTAGTTAGGCAATCAACCACAACCATGATTACATCCCTTCCACCAGATTTGGGCAGCCCTGTTATAAAACCCATGCTCACATCAGTCCATACCGTAGTTGGAATAGGGGAGTGGTTGAAGAAGACCAGGAGATGCAGCATGGTCATATTTGCATTTCTGGCACACTGCACAATCTCTTATGAATTGCTTAACATCCTTCTCTAACCCTTTCTAATAACAAAAACTCGTAATACGCTTAGTAGTAGCATTTACACCTGAATTGCCTCCAGCAGCAGAAGCATGGAAGGTGCTGATAATCTGTCTCCTCAATTCTGGGTTACTCCCCACTACTAACTTTCCTCTTCTCATCAACAGTCCCTGCTTAACTTCAAAAAAAGTACTATTACCCTTTTGCAAGTTTTGGAAAATACTCTGGCAATTTGGATCTTGTTGCCAGCTTGATTTGACGGCGTCCAGTAATGTCCCTTGCTGCAATTCTAACATCACTGCCGTCACCTCTGAACTCGGAATTCAAGAGAGCATCGGCTACCACATTTTCTTTGCCTTTTTTATAACTGATTTCATAATCAAAGCCCAATAACTTAGTTAACCAACAAAATTGCATTTCATTGTGCAATTTTTGCTCCAAAAGAAACTTAAAACTCTTGTGATACGTTTTGATTATAAAGTGCCTCCCCATGAGATAGTGACACCATTTCTCCACGGCATACATAATGGAAAGCAACTCCTCATAAACGGAATAATGTAGATGTTTTGGAGCCAAGGCCTTACTAATGAAAGCTATAGGATGTCCCATCTGTATCAACACCGCTCCAATACCCTGTTGGCTTGCATCAGTTTCTACTATTAGCTCCTGGCTGAAATCTGACAAAGCTAACGTGGGAGTTGTAATCATCGCCTCCTTCGGCTTGTCAAAAGTCAACTGTGCCTCTTGAGACCAGCTAAAAGCATCCTTCTTCAATAGTTGTGTCAATGGTTTACTTAAAGTTCCGTACCCTCGAACAAACCTTTTATAATATCTTGTCAATCCAAGGAACCCTCTCAGTTGCTTAATGTTGACTGGTGGAGGCCAATTTTGAATGGCAGCCAACTTTTTTGGATATGTAGTCACCCCTCCTGCTTCAATAAATGACCCAAGTATTCCACCATCTTCCTAGCAAATGAACATTTGCTCAACTTCGCATAGAGGCGATTCTTCTCCAACAGTCCCAATACTATAGATAGATGCTGCACATGAATATCCAAAGTGGAACTGTATACCAATATATCATCAAAGAAGACTAGAACAAACTTTCTCAAATAAGGTCAAAAAACTTCATTAATGAGGCTTTGAAAAGTGGATGGTGCATAAGTGAGCCCAAACGGCATCACCAAGAACTCGTAATGTCCTTCATGAGTTTTGAAGGTTGTCTTAGAAATGTCACTCTCTTGCACCCTTATTTGATGGTACCTTGACCTGAGATCCAGTTTAGAGAACCAAACGGCACTACGTAGTTCATCTAGTAGCTCTTCTATCACAGGGATTGAAAATTTATCCTTAATGGTTCTCTTATTGAGAGCTCTCTATAATCGATACAAAGTCGCCAGTTGCTGTCCTTCTTCTTTACCATCACTACCGGTGAAGCGAATGGGCTGGTACTATGCCTGATCACTCCAGTTTGAAGCATTTCATTCACCAGCTTTTCTATAACATCCTTTTGTGTGCTAGAGTATCTGTACGGCCTAAGGTTCAATCCCTGCACCCCAGGTTCTAGTGGACTGCTATGGTCATGAGTTCTTCTGGGAGGGAGTTCCTTGGGTTCCTCAAAAACTTGGGGGAAACTGTCCAACACTTTCTGGATTTCCCGAGGTACTCTACATTCCTGATCATCATCCTCCTGTACCTGCTTCGGAATCAGTGTAATACCTCAAATTTACGTGCGGGCCGCGAACAATCATCTTTAAGCCAACATTCATTTCCAATTAAATGGCCAAAGCCCATACAACTCACAATCACAACATCCCGCACATCCTACAAGGAGAACGGACAACAAGTTGAAATCCTGGTCGGACATTTCATCTAACATGAGCAACACCCTCAGACGCAGTCACAACTCCAGCAGCGGGTGCAGCAGCTGCGGATGGTGGGAACACGGATGGGACACTCATACGGTCAGGGATCCTCCTCTAGTGAAAATTTGTCAGGAGTTTCGAGCATTGGCATCTCGCAATCAGTGGCAGGTTTTCAAGCGGCTGTCAGCATGGGACAAACTGTTCAAAGCTCGGGCCAGGCCGTACAAAACATGGGCCAAAACATTCAAAACATGGGTTAAACTGTGCAAAACGTGGACCAAAATGTGCAGAGTACGACCCAGGGTTGCTTCTCTTCACAAATGTTGCAAAGTGGAGTCGGCATGAATCAGGATATGATGAATGGCCCTGGCCCATCAAGCAATTCCTCTGGCACTGGGGTAATGATCCCTACCCCTGGTATTCCTCAGCAAGTGTCTTCTCTGCAGTCCGTAGGAGCAACCAATCCCGGTGGTCCTTTGTCACACCAGTCATCAAGTGCCCCGCAAACCCCACAATCTGAATATGTGAAAATTTGGGAGGGAAACTTATCAGGTCAGCGACAAGGGCAGCCTGTCTTTATCACTAGATTGGAGGGCTACGGGGGTGCGTCAGCTTCTGAAGCGCTTGCTGCAAATTGGCCTGCTACGATGCAGATTGTTCGTCTGATATTTCAAGATCACGTGAATAGCAAGCAACACACCAGGAAAGCAGATTTTCTAGTCTGCCGAACCACGAATCAACACGGTTTCCTCGGCCAGCTCCAAGAAAAGAAACTTTGTGCGGCGATTCAGTTATCGTCCCAGACTCCGCTGTTATCCATATCGGACGAGGCATACCGCTTGATAAGAATGCTTTTCCTTGGAGATATGTTAGTGTTCAAGCCACAAGTACCGAGCCAACAACAGCAAGCTAAACAGCAGCTTCCTGCACAACTGCAGGCGCATCAGTGGCATTCCCCGCCTTCAACAATCTAGCAAAACTAGAAAGACGGCCCCTGGAAAAGAACGAAATACTTACCTTCGTGGCTGCCCCACAACGCCCCCAATCCCACGTGTTGATCAACAACAGCAGGCTCATAATGACCTGCCGCCCATTTCCTGCCATTGGCGAACCTTACCCCCCCATAGTGACGGAGGCTAGCGGCACGCCATCCCACCTGCGATGCGAGAGGCACAACGACGATGATTTCCCGCCACCCAGTCTTGTCACAAGCCTTACAATTTCCCCCACGTGATCCCACTTGCACATGGTGAAGAGAAAGAAACGTCAGATACAAGAAGGGAAATGAAAAAGTGGGAAGGTCGACTGCAAAGGATAAAAATAGTCCGGCCGTGCACAGAGATAGCCGTAATGATTCTTCCTGGAATCATCATTGGCCCCCATCTCCTTGAGGGGAGGGCCGCGGTCGATAGGGGTAGAGACCAAAAAGGAAAGAAAAGGAGGAGGATCCATTTGATTCTTCAGGAGGAGAACCTTCTTTTCTTCGGGGGGGGTCTGGACTTCCTTTCTCTTCAAGAGGGACGCAAAAATTTCTTCTTAAAAACTTCCTTCTCCTTCTTCACCTCTCGGCAGTCTCGACTCCTCTTCGGATAGCAGGAACCGTCTTCCACTTCTCGTTAGTCAAGGTAAGCAGGGAACCGATATGAGGGGAGCCCCCTTTTGACGACCAATCCAAACGAGAAGGCGGCGACAACAGCAACGGAGAGCAACATTAACAACCAGTTCGATCCTGACTCACCTGGGCGAGGACTACGATGGCCATCCCGACGGTCTGCTGCAAGGCTTGTTGGACTCCTAGTCACTCCGAAGCGGCTTCCTCCACTTCCCCGACGGCGACTACACCGTTGAATGCCCAGCAGCCTCCATTCTTCACCCAGTGACTGCCTGCAGAACGTCCCGAGTCCGCCATCCCTGAAGATGGAGCATCAAAGAAGAATCACCTCCTGGGGCTACTAAGCTTCTGGGAGGATTTCTCTTGTCACTGACACTCTCCTTTACTCGCACAGGTTTTAGGAAACAGGAAAGGGATGGAAGATCGTTCACCTCAAGCTTCTTCGGCGAAGGAAGAGAAGTTGACTCTGATGAAGAAGAGAGTTTCCCACGCGCAGCTCAGCAACCTGTGGCGAGTAGCCCGTCGACGACCAGCTCCTCACCGCCTCCCATAACGGTCACCCCTGCCTCCCGTAACCCACTCTCCGACATCCCAAGTTCAACGACCTCCGGCCTCCCCAAGGTTCTTCTCCAAGGAGCGCAGCGCAGCAACTGTGACGACCTCCTGGTGCAAGGCTCTCTCAGCAGCGGCGTCCCAAACGGATCTGGTGGTACGCCCATCTTCCCCGAGTGTTCCCAGCTGCAGCAAACCTACCTCCTACGCCTCAAGATCAGCGGTGGAGGTTCACCCCCTTTCGGTGAACCCACTTCTCGGCGCCCCACAAACGGCAACAACGAAGCCTCACTTCCTGGCGCCCAGGTTCTTCGGCAGCAGTCCATCCCCAACTTCTTCAAAACCCGGATCCGGCCATCCCAACCCAGATCCAGCGGTCGCGATGAGTCTCCTTCCCCAGTGTCCCCAGATCCGGCGCCAGACTCTTTCACCCAGCCATCCCAAAGAACCACCGAGCTGCCACCGCCTCGGCTCCCGCCCGCTGCTCGCCAGTACCCCAGCAACCTCCATTCAACCACAGCAAACCTGACAGCAACCCATCTCTTCGGCGGCTTCAAAGTCAGTAGCCAGATCTACCTTCTCGAGAACCAACAACGAACCAGTCCAGCAACCGGTGGGGAAGTGGCTAACCTCCCCCGGCAACGGTCACCTCCAAATCTGACGGCAGATCCGTCCTTCCCTGACCCCCTCGAGTTCAGCGCCTTCCACAATGATTGTTGTCTTCCCGGAGCTCCTTCTCCACGACGGCGGCTCGCCCATCTCCAGCGCCCCAAGCCCAACAACTTTCCTCCCTGCTTCCCGAAGTTCCCAGCAGCGGATCTAGGTCTTCCGGACGCCTCAAACCCACCCATCCTTATGCCGATCTGGACGGAGTTGACCACGATGCTCTCGGGAGTCTTCTCCTCAACAATGGCTCGGCTATCTGGATTACGTCTCCCCCTTTAATCGACGACAGCTCCGAGCAGTGAGTTCGAACACCCAGGACGGAAATCCTTCTCCCTCTCTCTGGCTGTGGGTCGTGGGATTACGATCCCCAAAAGGTAATAAATTCATTTTTTTAATATATGCAAGCTTCAGTTTAGCATTTTTGACAAAGCAACTGGTTTTAAAAATTTTTAAATAATTATCCCCTTTTGGTGATCGTGACTTATTTTATTTTATTTAGAATTTATTATCAAATGCAATCCGAGCATATCAAACCCATATTTTAGACTTGTTCTTTTTTTATAATTGTTAAAACCTTACTCTTTACATTGTTGTTTGGATTTATTATCTTCCTCGTGAATTGCATTTTGATTTTGCATTACTAACTCTCATCTTTTTTTTTTTGCATGTAAAATACGGAAAAATTCTCGAATGTCATCGACAATTTACGTCAAGTGCACATTTCCGATCAAAACGGTAAGACATGTCTTACAATTTCAATTCGATTGATTTTCATTCAAAATTAATCGATATTAATGATATGGGCTTTGGCATTTTCCTGTTTTACATGTAAAACACCGAGGAATTATTACCAAGGAATGCATCCTCCGACGACGCGGACGATCGACATCAACGGGCTCACAACGCCCCGTAAGTAACGCTCTTATCTCATTAAGTCCTAATTATTCCTTTCAATTTAAATTAGGACTTTCTGACCACTTCTTTATTTTTCTTTGCATGTACATCGAGCATCTAATCTCGGAAGATCAACTTCAAAATTCCGAAGATTAACTCGAAGGCGCGTGTATCAAACCGCGTGGATCTACCCCGGCCTAAAAACCGTGGGTTCGAAGGTTTAAAGCGGCCCCAAACTCAATCAAAGGTACAAAGGGGAGGTGCGGGCCTCCCCGAATTTTTATTCAAATCCACTTGTAACGGATTGCGGACCCAAGTGTATAGGTTCGCAATCACCGCCCTTCCCCGTCCTTTTGATCTAAATAATTGTTTGTGATTGCGCGTATGCTTAGGCTTTAGGTTTTACGTCGCATGCTTGGTTTTAATCAAACAAACCTAAATTCGGGTCCAACGCCCGTTAAAACGTCGATAAGAGTTCGGCCTACTCCCGGATCGGGCCCAATACCCGTCAATCAAAAGTTAAACCTTTTTTTTGGACAAATCGCCACCCTTTTCGCATGTTTAGAATATAAAGGTTAGTAAATAGGAATCCCCGAACCCAGACTCTGATTTTTCCGACTTAAAATCACACCATTTTTAATAAGTCGGTGGCGACTCCGAACAAGTTTTCCAAAGCTAAAACTAAACCACACCCCTTTTTTTCGGAGCCATTTAGGATGAGGTGACGGCGGACCGAGCCGCTCCCTGGGCCTTCCCCGAAAATCCCAAGCGAGGTCTTAACGCAGCACTTCGCCCGTCGCCTTCAGGGAACTGGAGACGGTCGGCGAAGCGTCCCGCAGATCCGCTCGGGAAACAAGGGAAGGCCCAACCCCGGGTCCCCTTTCCGCAGCGTCCGGCGTCCGAGCCGGAACGTCGACCGGACAGGGCCTCGGGGGAGCGGGCCCGGATCCTCGGGCTGCCCGAACCGTCGCGCGCCGCTAGGCCGGAAGGGCGCGCGTACAATCAGTAACTGGCCCATCTCATGACTTTGTATAGAGAACACCCCTGTGGTTACCCTTTCAAACTCTCCTCCTCGTGCCTTGAGCTTAACATTCTTCCTATTCAGCATATATTGCAAAGTTAAATTAGGAAAATCCCACACCACTGTACCCAGTAAATTCAACCATTCCATTCCTAAGGTTAACTCACACCCTTCAATTGGCATCAACAACACCTTGGTGCTATATTTCTCACCCTGTATTGACCACACAAAGGCCTTGATTCGTGCAGAACATTGTAACTTCTCCCCATTGGCTACCATGACTCCTCTTCCCATAATTGGCTCGAATTCACAACCCATCTGCTTAGCCACCTTCAAATCTAAGAAGTTATGAGTGCTTCCGGAATCAATTAAAACTGTCAACCTCCTTCTTTTGTAATGACCAACCACTTTCATAGTATAATTCCTTAATGATAGCGCCACACCATGCAGGGCATGCAGAGATAGTACTGGCATATCTTCTTCCCCCAACTTGTTTCCCTGAAACTGTTCTTCTATCATCAATTGATTATTGGCAAGTGTGCCGGTTGCTGGCACTTCCATTTCTCTTACAGCCTCCTCCTCTGCACATCCTCTGTCATTTTGCTACAGATCTTCCTCGTCTTCCAGCAGGATAGCATATAATTTCTTGTGATTGCACTTATGATTGAATGATATTTTTCATCGTACCAAAAAGAAAGGCCTTTCATCCGTTTCTCCTCTATTTCTGCCGGGCTCAATCTTTTATGAGGTGGCTGATAAGGTAATGACCTTAGATTTTCAGTTCCCATTGGCTTCCCACCTCCTTCTATCATTCTTCCCCCATCGACCACATCGGACCAGTTTTGCTGACTGGAATTGAAGGCACCCCACGCTGTCCCGGCCACTGTCCGTCTCTCCCACTTCTCTGCACGATCTCCCTATGCTTAACTTGATAACATTCATCTTCATTCGCTAGATTCTTTCCATAAGCAGTGGCTAGTTGTAATGTTCTGGGGTTAAACATTGTAATCAACTTTCTGTTTTCTCTCTTCATGCCCCCAACGAACAAAGTAACTTGGTCCTCCTCCGAAAGGTAGCATTTAGTCACTACAGACACGAAATCTTCCACATACTCGGAGTAATTCCTCCCCTCTCTCAATTCTCTCAACGCCATTATTGGTCTTGTGAGTTCATTCGGTCCAAAGCGAAGCAACATCGCAGCTGAATTTTCCTGCCAGCTCACTGGTCCCATGAGTTCTCTATTCCTCAAGAATACGTAATGCCATTCTATCGCTGGACCCGACAGATGAATCGAATAAATACTAACTTTTAACTCAACTGGGGTCTCATCAAGGTCAAAGAAACGCTGACACTTGAAAATCCACTCCTGCACTTGTGTGCCATCGAAATAAGGAAATTCTTCCTCGGTTTGCCAAGTCACCCTTTCCTCTCTTCTATCCCCCAGATTCTGGTCGAATCCCCTGTCCTGACGAGATGATTCCCTGTACCCCTGACGAGAGGCCAGTTTAATTGGTTCTTCTTTCCTTTCTTCCTAATACAGCCCCTCTTCCAAAGATTCACGCTGCCGGCTACGCCCCCTTCCTTCGAGAGCTTCCATCCTCACATTCATACTTACAAACTGGGACCCCAACCCGTCTAACTTCTTAATGAGTTCCTGTAACATCTCTTTAACGGATTCTGCCTCCATGTTCACCAACCTTGATCTTGTATTGTCAACAACGGGCATTACTCGTGGAAGCCGAACCTCGCACGCTCTGATACCACGTTGATGCGAGCAAATAGGTTAAGACCTCAACAAGGTTAAACTTCCGACTAACAAATATCAACAACACCAGAAAACAGTCGTAACTCAACCCAAGAGTCAAAGGTCAGGAGAACACAACCACCGTCTCCAAGCCGGAGACCACCATTACACACCTCCTTCCTTATTTACACACACTCGTACTCCCCCACACGTCCCCAGAAATCCCATCCTAACCATATCTTCTTTATTCTCTTCTCTCTCTTTAGTGTGCCGTTGCCTCCCCTCTTATTCCCCTGCTGCGTTGTCAGCGCTTTCGGTTGGGAATACGGGAATGTCGTTGTCAATCTTCTTTCTTCCCTTCTTAGATCCCTCAAGTTCCCCTTGTTTTGCACTTTCGTCTTTCAAATCATTGCCTCCTACTTCAACGCCTCCTCCCACTTCAAGCTCAAGCCCATCTTCCACTTTAAGGCCAAGCCCCTCTTCCTTCAGCAACCCAAGCCCGAGATCCATCATTAGACAGCCTTGATCTTCACCAACAGTTGCACTAGCAGTTGCCCCTCCTATTGTAGTCTCCCTCTCAGCTGCTGCTCCAGTTTCCTGTATCGTGGCTGAGGCGGGTACCTTTTGCCGTGTGTTGGGTTTGGGCGGGGGAATGTTGATGAGTTTTGGTGGTGATCACCATAGAAGAGAGAGCGGCATGCCTCTTAGTTGGTCGGGGGTTGATTACAAGATAGCAGGAGATGTTCTTGTTGGGTTGATCAAAACAGGGCGGCTATTTGAATGATAGTTAAGATTTTCAAAATTCCAGCACCAGCGAAGCTCGCTTACAAGTTTTTGGATTTCCTCGTGGAGTCGATGAATTTGGGTTTGCCTAGGGAAATCATCAATTAGGAGGACTAAGTAGCTCGGAACGTCAAAAGGGATTCACTGTAGAAGGTCGCTCCACCTAAGTGTAAGCATTATCCTTGACCATTTCGTATTTAAAGTAGGTGCTACTCTTATGAAGCAGACAACATCTGAATGAATAAATCAACTGTTGTTCAAGAACATAATCTTTATGAGTTCTAATATGAGTAGGATGAACACCTGATTTGAAGTGCTGTACTAAGTTGGCATCAGCCTCTATGCAACTTGAAAGAGGGTTCTCCTAGTATGATAAAACATCTCTGGAGGAATGAAACATACAATATCATCGTAGTCCAGAAACAGATGCAGAAAAGAATTGTCTGCTTTTTAAATCTAGCTGAATAGAGTTACTGATGTAGTATTTCATACATAACGTCTCTGTACTCGATCTAGTTTCTTGGTAAATTATCGGGTTGTGCTTCATATGATTTTCCCTGGGAATGCCTTAACATTCTACTTGTGGAAAGACCACTCATTCTAGTTTGCTTGAAATAATTTAACTAACGGAATGTTCTGGTGTATGGTGAATGGTAGTTCATTTGATGATAATCAAAGCAGCAATATACATTATGTCATGCATTTGGTTTCCATGACACTTTTCGCTTTTATAAGAAAAGTTACTGTAAACTAGCTGGGATATTGGATAGAAATTTCTTCGCATTCGTCTTGTTTCAGTCCCTCATGGGTTTCTCTTTTTACTCAAGAATACAAGAACCGTGATTGTTGAAGCTACTTTATCTATCCCTTCCCATGTATTAGCGAGAACCCGCTTGACAAGATGAAGAGACCTTCTACGAAACCTGATTGGATAAACAAGTAAAAAGCTAAGATAGTCCTACTTCATGATTGCGGGCAGTTGATGATGCAGCTGTGTCTGGATTGTGTTTGTTCAACCCCAACAACAAAGAGTGCTGAATTGTGTATCACAGAATCGTTCAGGACTCAAAAGGCTGGAGCAGCATATCATTTTCTAATGGCATTCTGAAGTGTAGTCATGTTCAGAACATTAGCCGACCTTTCTTTTGGCTTCTGGGTTTACAATTGGACACCGCAGCCTACATCCGTTTATCATATTTATCTCAGTGACATTTGAATTATCTGCTGGGCAGCCCTCTCACCACATATCTGACTTCTGGGCCATTTGTTAGCATCCCAGCTTATTTTCGAGAGTATCCAGACCAAATCATCTTCGTTACTTGCTAGAGTCGTAGCTGTAACCACATTCATCGGGATAAGACTATTCAAGCATGGAGGATGCTGGTAAGCATGTCATTAGGACAACATCGGCGTGGCAGGATTCAACTTTTGTGAAGGGTTATGTTCTCATTTAGGAGACAATCAAGAAGCAAAATCTGAATTGCAATCCCCGTAGGGAAGTCCTAAATGTCAAAGGGGAGGTTGGAGAGATTCAGAAGGATGTCCCCCCCCCCCCCCTAATCTATACATTTTAGTGCTCCCCAAGGCTACATATAAATTGGTCAGCCTATTCTTCCCTGCCCTTGATCAACATCTCCCTCATTGACAAACATTATTGAGACCTACTAACAAACCTAATGATCTCTCTTGGTATCTTGAACTGTTCCATTTATTTGCCATGCCATGCCCAATTCTTCAACTAATGCTAAATTTGAATAAGAATTTTTAAAACTGGTTAGCCAACTAATTTTGTTATATGGTGTTCTTTTGTTTGGGGAGGCCATAATATGGGGGTGATGGTAATGGTATTTTTTGTCCCTCCCCTAAATTTTGTAGAGTAGATGAGTTGGGTAGTAATAGGCAATAAGATACATAAATTAGGCATGGATAATTAATGAGCCTGTCATGAATTTTCAGAGTTAAAAAAATATTGGGCTAGCAAGTCAAATGATTCGGTCCTAGTCTAGGCATTACAGACCAAAGGAGGACAAAATCTTGATGAACCTTATTTGATTTATAATACAGGTGGTTCCCTGGTTATATCTGTTTAATTATGTTTAATGGCTAACCTCAAGCTATTATTGGCAAAACTTGGTTGTCTTCTGACCCGATTTATGTAATTGTGATTTGAACATAGTGGAGCGAAAGGAAAGTCAGTAGAGTACAGCTCTAGTATTTTCTTTTAAAGATTCTTCTTCATTTTTCAATCCAGCCTAAGTCAATGAAATTGGGTGGGAGTTTTGCTGAGTACATCTAACAAATCAAAAATAAAATTGGGTTTTTTAATTTGACTTTCTTTTCTCTAATCAATTCATGATCATACTTATACAATGTGCCAATAACACTAAGTCAGGACTCATTCCTTGCTACCATTGGGTGTGCTATGGAAAATGCTTTATATTCATGATCTTCCTTCTATGGGTTTACAACCAATGGATTAAGACATTAACTTAGTTGTAAGCGCCTTCCGGCCAAGCACGCACGTGACGATTCGGACAACCCGATGATCCGGGTCCGCTCCCCCAAGGACCAACCGGTCGATATCACGACTCGAACGTCGGGCACTGCGGAAGGAAATTGTGTTGAATCCATCCTTGGTTCCCGAATGGACCTGGGGACGTCTTGACATGGCGGTTTTTACACACGCGAAAAGATCCACGCGGTTTGACACACGCGCCTTCGAGTAAATCTTCGAAAATTTGGCGTCGATCCTTCCAAAGTTGCATGCTCAATGTACTTGCAAAAATAAAATGCAAGGGTGCAAGTAGAATGTTCGAGAAAATAGAGGAGCAATTCAATCAATCCTATGCAATTTTCACAAACTTCAATAAGACGATAAAAGTGAGAAAAATCATAACATTTCATATGCTCGTCCAAAAAATCATAAAATTTTACCAGGGAATAAAAACTTAATTTAGTTTTCGAATGCAAAATTTTAGGAAAATCAAGTATGTAGTTTGATATTAATAAAAGAATGAATTGGGTCATTCAAACTATAACTGGACTGCATCTTACAGCAAGCTTGACCACCATTTAACACGGGCTAACATTGATCAAAATGAAAAGTCCAGAACATAAAAGTTGTATGTAAATAACAGATAAAGCTAACACAATTGGTTTTAGGTTAAACAAAGCTATGTATCCCAAGTTATGCCCTGAAAACTGAATCAGCATTTCTGCTCATGTACAGAATGCAATACAACTTTCAACGGTCGATCAGAAAGGCTTCGAATGGAAAAGTTCAAAACATAAAAATTGTAGATTGACTAGAGAGAAAACTAACACAATTAATTTTAAGTTAATTGGAGTCCTGTAGCAAAATTACGCTGAATTGATCAAAGTAGTATTGCTACTCGAGTGCAGCACGGTTGCGTCCTGCAGCTGATCATTTGACCGACAAAAGCTCAACTAAAATGACTTTGAATCAAAATGTTCAAAACATAAAAGTTGTAGAAAACTTGAAGTGCATCAAATTGATTTCAGGTCGAAAAAGACTTTGGTGTTCAAGCTGTGTTCAAGAAACATAAGCAGCAATTCTGCTCTTGAACATAAATGTATTGTTATGCAATGTCAGTAAAAATCAACTGAAATGGCCCCAAATGGAAAAGTTTAAAACACAAAAGTTGTAGACAAGTAGAAGAGGGAGGATCCCAAGTAATTTCAGGTAATTCTGAGTTATACGGACCGAGTTAAGTCTGATTGAATGCTGCTGCTTGCTTCACTGATGCACGAAACAGAGCAGCTTCATTCCTCAACCTTCAATGACCAAAAACTTCATGTAAATGCGTTCATTTGGAAAAGTTGTCAACAGAAAAATTATTTCTCGCTAAGAAAGGAAACTGAAGAGCTAAAATTCAACTTGTTCCATGCAACGATCAAGAAATTATACATAAAAACATCAAGTAACGACAGCAGCGAAGTTCCAGCACGCATATGTCCCAAGAATTAGTCATAACTCAGGCTATACATGCTCGATTTAAATGCATAAGCTATCCACAACCAGGAGAGAGAGAGGGGAAGAGGATGGACCTTACTAAGCTCGACGC
Source organism: Melastoma candidum (assembly GCA_023653495.1). Classification (NCBI taxonomy): domain Eukaryota; kingdom Viridiplantae; phylum Streptophyta; class Magnoliopsida; order Myrtales; family Melastomataceae; genus Melastoma; species Melastoma candidum. Next base: position 10,870,977 of record CM042888.1, on the reverse strand, counting down.
CGTCGCCGGAGGAAGAGCAGCGCCCCCTAGAAGTGAACTGCGACGTCATACTTCGCGATTTCCTGCCTCCGACCACCCCAAAATCGTGAATAACAGTGTGTTAATGCACATTAACAGCAAAGCACGAGTAGGCAGAACCCGGTGAGTATAATAGACGTCATGGGTGTCCGTTTAATAAGTTGAACAAGTGAGAGGAGGTCTCACCGAAGGGTTACCTCGCCTCGGGATGGCCCGAGGAGAAAAGGGATGTTGAGGAGTCTGTGAAGGGGGGTTGCATTGGAACTAATGGCCGCTGGGAACGGCATTGTTTGCTGAAGCCGATGTTTCCGGTCGTGTCGTCGGAGGTCGAGCTTGAGTTGGTTGGCTGGTCGGGAGGATTTGGCTCATCAGTACTGAAGAGGGGAAGACCTTGGTTCCGGTTTCCGTGCGTACGTCGGGAGGAGTTGGCCTCCAACATTGATGTGTGGGGAGAAGGAGTCGGCCTCCGATGTGTGTCTGTCTGGAGAAGTTGGCCTCCGATGTGTGTCTGTCTGGAGAAGTTGGCCTCCGATTTGTATCTGTCTGGAGGAGTTGGCCTCCGATTTCTCTAGATGGTAGAGGAACGTCTTTGGGAGGATATCTGATTGTCTGAAGTGTATCGTTTGATTGGAGATTGTGTATCTAGAACCTGGACGGATCGTGTTTTTCCTTATTTGTCCGAAGATTTTTCTTGTCAGGAGATAGGGACATATTTTTTTTGGGAAGGGGACCAGTCGAGATAGCGTGTGAAGAGAAATTAGAGGAAGAGAAATCTCTCCTTGAAATCTCGAATTGATTGGAGAATTCTCTATTTACTTTTCGGATAAATATGAGTTGTCTATGGGTGTTGGAGAGGATAAGGTTGGGGATAAAATTAAAATAAATTAAAATAAATGAATTTCGTAATTAAATAAAAGTAAAAATTGGAAATGGGTTTAAGGTGGGCTTTAGCCTTTTGTTAGTCCAAAATTAATGTTAGACTAATGTCTATGGGCTTATGCCATTTTATTTTGGACTGGACTGACATAATGGGCTAACAATATTAATTTCTAGCCCACGGAAAAATTTGAGGTATTACATTTGTTAGACAAATCTGCTAATTGGTTGTGATATAAAGTCGGTTCAATGCCATTGAAAAAATTAAGTGGGAAATTGATTGAGGACACAACTATAACAGAAAAAGGGAAGTAAAAAAAGAGCAATTCCACACAATCTAATCTTATGGGTCAGCATAATAAATCACGCATGAAAAAGGGGTTGAATGTCATCTTCCTTGGATTCTCTTTCTTTATTTCTTCGGCAATAATTTCAAAAGCTCAGCTATTTCAACATGAGACCCTAAAGAAAGAGCAGAACCTCTTTCAACACACCAAGGGGGAGGTCAAAAACCCACGCATAGGCTTCCCAAAACATAGACAAATCGGAATTCTCCACCAATAAACAAAGAAAATGTTCGAACGAGTCAAGGGGACAAGGTGGTGGTGGGTCGAAGGGATTGGTTTCTGTTCTGTGAGTCGTGTTGACGGTGATTTGGGCGACAATATCCAGCTTTACTATATTGACCGCTCACCGTATATAAAATCAAATTTAAAGTATGTCATTTGGCTTTTGGCCGCTAGTCCTTCCAAGTCGATTTTTTTTTTTTATTTAAAGTACTCGGTTTTATAATATCATAACGATGATGGTGGGAGAATTTTAATTTCGATCACGGCACAGGGAACGAAATATGTTGCGAAATTTTTGGGACAATTACAGAAAGAAATTAATGGTCCCATTCAGTGGACAACGATGTTAACGTCATTGCACACGCATTCTTTTATTCCCCCCGTGATACAATAATCGCGTCATGTTTTCACTAACACTTTTTTTTTTCTATTTGATTAAATTCTGGTCCATGTAGCATTAATGTCATCTCGTGGATTTTATTTTAGTTTTCTACGGAGTGAAAACAAAAACTCTCGGGGAAGAGGCTGCAAAAACTTTTGTGCACCTCACCTCCTATGTACGTCACGTGAACATATGTTAATTGTTATATAAGTTTTCTTTTCATAATTCAATCACCTGTAAAATCTGTTACACGCGATACACGTAACTTTTTTTCATCCAGATGAAAAACTAGTTTAGTTGGTCCTTGTCTTCAATCTGAGTGTTGCATCCATCGTATTGGAACATATCGTGACCAGACATCGTCAGGAAACAAGTGGAAATGGGAAAAGAAATTCAACCCCATTTTGATTTTTGCCGAGCATACAAAACCCCCAAAAATATACTAAATTCATTCGTTGGCGTTGTGTTAGTGGGGGATGCAGAGCTCTTGAGGGAAGTCACTGTCTACCCTTCATTTGATTGTCCTCCTTCCGTGAACATGCCTGTCCCTATTTAACTAAATTGAAGAAGGAAAGCACATATTCAATAATTTGGCCTGGATCTAATTTACTGAAGAAATTCTGGTTTTATTTACTCGTTGTGGCGCTCTTTTTTGTTGATTTCATTTACTTATTAAATTCCTATGCCAAAAGCAAAAGCCGTTTAATCGAGATATCTATTATCTTACATGGATATATCGATAATGTTTTACATTGATATTGATTGCTTGATACTGAGAAGAGATTAAGTTAATCCCGATTGTTTGTCATTCTATATGATATTCCCATCATATGATCGAGATACATATTTTTGGGCAATTGCTTTTGTTTTATTTATTTATATCACTGTACTAAGAGATAAGATCCGTATTTCATTGTATATTTACGTTTATATATCATGTTATCGTACTTGTAGTATGATTTATTGGTTATTTATGATTTGGTGGGTGACAGCTAAAGAGACAATTGTTGTGGGTGCGAAAAGGAAAATGAAATCCTTCCGTATGATATTCATCTGCAGCTTGCGCAATCAGACACTTTTCCTCGGCAAAAGAAAAAGGGGGGTTCGATCAAGAAAGCCAAAACTTTTGTTCTATTCCATTCCTGGATAGGCATACCAAAAGCCTCTCAGATGCTTAGGCGCCTAAATGAATTTCACTGTGATAAAACACGAGCTACGTTAGCAACAACGGGAAAATCGAAGACTCACCCGGGAACAACGATGATCGCTCCCGTCGAAAACAGATACCAACCGAGGGACGCAAATGAATATTTGTGTATATCACATACTGTGGGAGAATACAATACAACTGTCCAAACAGTGGTATTTAGAGAACATCAACCTTGACTTGTATTGACACTATCATATATGATGTGATGACATCGAGTTGGCCTCCTTTCCTTAAGGCTAAAACCCTTTTTGCTTTATATGTCTCATTTCTCAATCCTTGCCGGGTCTCGATACCATCGCCATCACATTCTTCGTAAAATGGAATATCTTTTTTCACATCACAAACATCGTCATCCTCCTTTGCTTGGTCGACATTTAATAGTAGGGTTCCCTTACCTTCTTACTACCAAACCTATCTATCCCTTATGCGTGTCCTAAATTTTCCTATTTAATCCTTACCCAACATTTACTCAATCAACACTTTACAAAAAGGAAAACAAAAAAAGTGCTAATCAATTAATCCTCAGGAACACACATCCAAACCACAACACAGTCCGTCAACTCCAGAATAAAACACACCCAGCAGTCACACGACAGTCAACTTCTCACAACCCACCCAACGCACTACTGCCAGACTAAACGACCACCACGATCGTCCTCTTGACAGCAACCAGACCCGACTTCATATCTTCACGGGCATACCAATTTCTCTTGCATCACCTTCGTTTCGTGAACCTTATCTCATTATGAATACACCTATGTCAAACACTTACTATCTTTAATTAAGGACAGAACGACAACATCGGATTGATTGCTTTAAATTCTTTTCTTTCTTATAACAATTATATTTCTCCTAAGCCCAGCCATTTTTTATATTTATTTTTTTTATTTTACCTATCCCTGTTTGGGGAACATTTATCTTCTACCCTCTACTATTTGATTTTTGTACCTGTCAATCTATCACTCCCCATACCAAATTATCAGATGGCACATTTTGTGATCCAATCAAATTATATCCACACATACAAGACCCGATCGAGTTGGCCATGCCCATTTAAATTCACATACCCAAAATGGGGCAAACAACTTTACATGATGGATAAAAGGGAGTTCTCCAACTCAACCCGAATTGGAAAAATCATATATGACAACACAAGATGGACAATGTTAATTTCTTTTAAGGAGCACATGAAGTCACCCTCCATTTAAGCTCGCCTTTGCCTATCTTTTCCCAAAAAGATTGATTGTGAAGTTTTTGGGAATGTGATAATTGATGAGAGGAGGAAAGTGATAAAAACAAGAGAGAATGATAAAAAAAAAAAAAAAAAAGAAGAGAGAAAAGGCCAACATTGGCGCCAACATCTTGAAGAATATGGAGGAGTTAGTACATACTATATGTTGCGTATAATTCAAAGCAAAATAACTGAGAGATATCTATGTAGAATGTCGAGGATTTAATGAAGGTACTCCGGTATATGATGTAATGAATTAACGATCTTCACCACGATTGCTTTGACTCACGGAGCTGTTTTCTTTTCGATAGGCCGAATTCCGGCAAACAAATCGAGGGTAGCATCCTCTTGTTAGTTCAAGTTCGAAACTCCATCGTTGACACTATCGAAATATAGACAGAAATGAAAGAGAATGTCTGAGAGACACCACACGAACCCACAGTGCTTTGTTAAGCTATAAACAGGGAATAAACAATCACATGAACAACGACGAGTAAAGCATTTTAGGTCGAAGCTAACCGCATTACGAGTTGCAAGCTGGACGATAAAAATCAAGTAGGCGAAATCGGTTGGCACAGTTATATCGAGCTACAAGCTCTAAATTCTCACGTAAATGGAGGACTAAGGAACGAAGAGCATAGCCCCCTTACGCTAGTTTAGTAACACGGTCAGCTAGCAAAATCCCATATCCCGATTGTCGGAACATACGACATATGGTCTTTGTTTAATTTTCTTACAGACGTAAATCAGTTCACTTTTGCAAGGAACCATGTCAGTACAGGTTTGTAGTTTTCAATGGCGAAAAAACATATTGTCTCCCGTGGAGACAATATGTGGTGCCAAGGTACGAACGGCATTCCTCGTTTTACCTACGAGAACAATGTGATAGTATTCTCGCCGTGTGCTGAATTTTCTCGTTTTAGGAATGGATTCGATGACTTTCAAAACTCTAGGGGTTAAAGGAAGGCAAGGACGGAAAAACGTGTGCAAAACCAAAATAATTGACGCCGACACAAGATTTGAGGCTTTAAAGGAATCGTGTTTTGCCACAAGAGCCCGGACGTGTGGAATGCGTATACAAAACCAAAATACTAAAGCTGTATATCCAATCCTAGATATGACCACGGAAGTAAAACAACAAATGTCCGATCATACACGCGATTAAGACCCTTTACCGAGTATAATTGTGTTTCAACGTGAGCAGATGCCGACACATGTTATAGAACAGTACGTGTCAGCTCGAGACAAAAGAGTTTGGTCATATCCATCCACAGCGAAGGAGTAGGTAGTTTATATACGACTTCCAATATAAAGAGGACCGAAAACAAAAGAGAGAAGACAAATACGCAAAGCCTCTCGACGAAACCCTGGTTTGCCCGGTCCAAAGATCCAGAAAGATGGCCTTTCGCTGGCCGGCAGCCCGTCGCTGTCCGCACGAACCAAACAAAAGGGCAGCGGATGACAACGTGGGACAAGAAGTGGGACCCGCATGTCCCCCCAGGAAAGGGACAGGACATTGCCGCCTGGTTGTAGTTGGGCCAACACTGTCCCCCTGTTCTGGAGACAATCCCACGGACAACAAATATTTGCCCGATCTACCTCATGAAATACAAAAACAAAATAATATCAATAATAATAATCGTTTTTAGGCATTATATTTAGTGAAAAACTTGTAAGGTAATGTAAAATTGCTGACGTGGGGATTCCAGGTTGGGACAAACCCCCCACCCCCCACCCCAACTATAAATACTCATCGTTTGCCGATCACTTCCTTCACTCCTCTGCATTCAATCTTCCCTTCTTCTTCTTCTACTTCTCCTCCTCCTCAGAAATCCTTGCTATGGGGGTCGTTGACGAGATGGTCGGTTTTGTTACCTCGTCCCTCGGGACCCCGGCATGCGAGAAGGACACAAAAGCGCTCCAGTTCATCGACGAGATGACCCGCAATGTTGACTCCGTCCAGGAACGGGTCCTGAGTGAGATACTGTCCCAGAATGCCAAGACAGAGTACCTCGGGCGTTTCGGCCTCTGCGGCTCGACCGATCGCGATTCCTTCAAGTCCAAGGTCCCCGTCGTCATGTACGAGGACCTCCAGCCCGACATCCAGCGCATCGCTAATGGCGACAAGTCGAACATCTTCTGCTCTCGTGCCATTTCCGAGTTCCTCACAAGGTAGTGAAATAGTTTCTTAGTGATTGTGCTCAGACCAACGAAATCGGGACCCAAAATGATTATGTCCCGGAATCGTGTTATCTCGTGCAGTTCGGGGACTTCTGCGGGCGAAAGGAAGCTCATGCCGACCATCCATGATGAGCTCGACCGTCGGACTTTGCTTTACAGTTTGCTCCAGCCTGTTATGAATCTGTGAGTTCTTGGATCTTTGCCCTTTAGTTATTTGCACAATTTTGTTTGGGTCGTAGCCCTAAGATTAGCTTAGAGTTTGGTATATATTGAAAGCTTGTACTCTTTAATTAATTATATGAATTTGCAATAGGTACGTGCCTAACTTGGACAAGGGAAAAGGACTCTACTTCCTCTTCATAAAGGCGGAGACAAAGACCCCGGGCGGTCTCGTCGCGAGGCCAGTCCTCACTAGCTACTACAAAAGCGAGCACTTCAAGACGAGGCCGATCGATCCCTACAACGTCTACACAAGCCCCAATGAGGCTATCCTTTGCCAGGACCCCTTCCAGAGTATGTACACACAAATGCTGTGCGGCCTGATCATGCGCGAGGAGGTGCTCCGTGTGGGAGCCGTGTTCGCCTCCGGACTCCTGCGAGCCATCCGGTTCCTCAGCCTGAATTGGAAGGAGCTCGCCCATGACATATCGACTGGGACGCTTAACCCTAAGATAACAGATCCAGCGATCAAGGAGCATATGTCGAAGATCCTGAAGCCGAACCCAGAACTGGCTGAATTCATCAAGAAGGAATGCGAGGGTGAGAACCTGGAAGGTATTATCCCCCGGGTTTGGCCTAATACAAAGTATTTGGACGTGATCGTGACTGGAGCGATGGCTCAATATATACCAACCCTGGATTACTATAGCGGCGGGTTGCCGAAGGCGTGCACAATGTACGCATCATCGGAGTGCTATTTTGGGCTCAACCTTTGGCCGATGAGCGATCCGTCCGAAGTATCGTACACGATCATGCCTATGATGGGATACTTTGAGTTCATCCCATATGACCCCTCGGCCCCACCTCTGACCCGTGACTCGCCTCCCCGGCTCATTGACCTGGCAGACGTTGAGGTTGGGAAGGAGTACGAGCTCGTCATCACGACCTACTCAGGGCTGTGCCGGTACCGTGTCGGCGATATCCTTAGAGTAACTGGGTTCCACAATGCGGCCCCACATTTCCGCTTTGTCCGACGGAAGAACGTCCTCCTCAGCATCGACTCCGACAAGACCGATGAGTCCGAGCTTCAGGCTGCCATAGACAACGCCTCGGCTCTGCTTAACGGGTACGACATGAGTGTGCAAGAATACACGAGCTTCGCCGACACCAAGACGATCCCGGGCCACTACGTCATCTACTGGGAGCTCCACGTGAAAGACCCCGACAACCCGCCGCCAGCCGACGTTCTCGACAAATGCTGCCTAGCCATGGAGCAGTCCCTTAACTCAGTCTACCGACAAGGCAGGGTGGCCGACAACTCGATCGGGCCACTCGAGATCAGGGTTGTGAAGGCCGGGACATTTGAGGAGCTGATGGACTATGCCATATCTCGGGGAGCGTCAATCAACCAATACAAGGCCCCGCGCTGCGTCAACTACACCCCGATCGTCGAGCTCCTCGACTCAAGGGTCGTGTCGACTCACTTCAGCCCGTGTCCACCAGACTGGACCCCAGAGCGCCGCAGTTGATCCGCCGGGCGCGTCGGATGGGGGTTTCGGGAGCATCATAATGTGGACAATAATATATCTCTGCCACGGAACGTTGTCTTAGATCTCGCTAGCCGTCCCCCATCATGTATTTTCTTTTCATTTTAAATTGTAACTTTCTTTTTTCTTACTTCCATTGTCCTTTGTCTGAGTTTATGTAATGAAACGATGTGGAATGTAATCCAAACCCAGTCATATTCATTCTCATTTATTTCAAAAGGAGTTTGTCTCCCACTAAAAATTTGTACCTTTTTTCCTTTTTGTAATTTTAATAATTGCAACCATGATTTTGGCAAAAATGAGGCTGAATTATGGGGGAGGAAACTATCAATGGGACAAAAGTGGGGGACAACAATTTTGGTGGGCATTCCATTTGTTGTAAGATAAGAATTGCCTTTAGGCTTTTTCCTTTCTTTTCTTCTTTTTTAATTCCCCTTTGAAAATGAAAAACGAAAAATTGTTCATGGGAATTCCTTCACGTGGCGGTCGATGTATGTTAAATAACAAATCTTGGGGTTCCATAGAAACGACTAAACACTTATAGGCCATTCGAAAATGTTGATTCTTTGCCTATCGGGTCTATTCATAGCGCTTAGTCAGAAACTTTGTCCGATCCAAGAATACTGTGTCGATTTAGTTAGCTGGACTTGCTATAGAGATGAACGATCAACCGTAGGCTTTTCTGGACCATAGCTATAACCGTGTTTTGTTATACATTTACGACTCGTTGGGTGAGAAATAGTTGGCATTCTTGATCCCACCCACGATACAAAATAGTGACGGTGCCACTGTAACCACGATGGTCTGCCGGAAAGGTTGCGATGTCATCGCGACCACGGCGGCAGAGGTCTGAAAACTCGATGGATTTTTGTTTTCTTTGTTAACATCTACGAGAGAATGCTCACATATTAATTGATGGAAACGTGACATACGATTGCAAAAGGATTTGGAAGATTTTGAGACAAATACCACAAGGAAAAGTTAAAAGAGGGGTTTTCTACGTCCTGATGATTTGATCTTATAGGGACAGGATTCATTGTAATTTGACTAAGTTGACATCCTGCTCAACAGACGACAACATCGTGGGCCTTGTTTGTTTGTAATAAGGACCAAAAGTGTGTCCAAAGATTCTAATCCTTTGTTTGTCGCCTACATTAGTTTTTTGGTTCTTCTTTATGGTCCTTTTTAAGTTTAGGTTAGCTATCCCTTCACCGATATTTTCAAAATTTTCACAATATTGTATCGATCATTGATATCGAATTTGTGTCAAATACAATGGACCGTCAAATAAAGTCGAAGTTTATTGTACCCATGCCGACGTAAGACGGATCATATGATTTGATACTTATAAATCAATTAACAAACTTATTTGTGTTAGAATGAATCTTCTCCGTTTAGCTCGCAATCCGAATTCCCGCGTATGCACACACGCTTCATATTCCTTATTGGAAAATAATGGAGTATTGTTTACGATCAGTTAAAAAAAAAAAAGAATTTGTAAAATACGAGTAACAGTTTTAAAATTCTTCTATTACAGCCATACGGTAGAGAGGAAAATTCTTCGAAAATAATAACCACTAAGAAGTGTGAATTTGTATCTTTCATTTTTATCCGGTTTTACCATGAAATAAAACATTTTTCTATGTGGAAGCCATCGCGCTTGTATCATACAAAATCATACTTAAATAGACTTTTTAAAACAACGAATATTATAACATAACCGAGACGTATTAATGATATTTTGAACACAACATAACTACCGTCTGTGTGACTCAACTTGTCTGGTCACACAAACGGACAAGATGATTAGTAACACAAAATAGCTTTTTAGTAATTTCGGACGGATCATTAATTTTAAAATTAATTGTTTCTTCAACAACATAAGTTCTTTTGTTGAATTTCTTTAAGCATTGTTAGTCATGGATATACAAAGAAAATTCCTTCATTTGGTCTTCATAAGGAATTCCCGGACTCACCATCCTATGATACTATTCTATTAATTACATTTGGTGGGATTTCTCCTCCGTCGGACATGATTTTTACCAATTCAGAAGCCGAAAAAGGTACTTATAGCAGAAAGTTTCTTAGACATGCGATTTCTTAACAAGTCATTCTTATACATCTCGCACATTTACACTAGTTTCGGGATGGTAACAGTCCTTATTACAATATTGATCTGAAGGAGGTACACATTGTGGGGAAGAAACTGATGCTGAACCCGAGTGTTTTTCATGTTAAACGCAGCACTGTACTAGACATTGGCTCTTAGGCTTTATTAGCCATCACCCAAACGACCAATCGTATATCCAAGTGGAATGTGCATAGTGGAGTTCGAACCAGGAAGCATGATAAACTCACCACTCATCTTATACCACTTGGGTGTCCTCGGAAGGACATCTTTTTTTTTTTATCTTCCTTGATTTGGAGTCGTCATTTCTAGTTCCTTTTTTAAATTGGTGTATTCCATCACTTTTAGGCATTATCTTTCTGTCTCAGCTTTGAGTTGATTATGCTGTCGTAAAATCAATTTGTGACCTTGCTTCATGCAAACTTCTCCAGTTGTTTTTATGAAATTGTACAATGAAAGAAACATAAAAAAAAAAAAAATTATTCCCTTTGCTTTTCAGCTTGAACTATCATGATCGGAGTTAAAGCATGAGACAATGTTGACAATGTATCCTATGTTCTCTCTAATCACAGGAATCATCCCAATTCCTTACAATGGAAACCTTTCTGTCGCGGGTGGATCCCGTTTCCGGTTCCATCTAAAATGGATATCCTCCCTTGACGATAAGGCTTCGAATTTTTGAAAACGTGTCGGAGTCGCCACTAACTTATTTTAAGTTCAAGTTAGAAAAACAATAGAGATTCGTCAAGGTTCGGGAATTAGGGATTACTAAATCGCATGCATCAAAAGAAAAAGGGAGGCTTTAATCGTGTGTTTCCGATGTTCGATTTATTTGAGCTCGGTTTTAGAAAAAGAAGTTGTTTGATATATAAAAAATGATATCGAGCTCAATAATGCTTAAAATGTCTACGTGAATCATTTTTATGAAAATATTTCTTCTTAAAAATTGAACTTTCGGGCAAAAATGCAAGCAACATAGATTTATTAATGCCCTTAACAATTTCTAAGCCAAAAATAAATTCAAGGGAGAACCGGATGTTGTACCATTCCTCGCTCTCTGTATAACGCCCCGTTAGCGTTTGTACCTCACGGTGCTGTTTTTAGAATAGGTTGACAGCGAACCTGGCGAGCCGCTGATGCTGTAACGTTGGTGAGTGCGAAGCCATCTTCAGAGGGTCTTGATCTTCGAGAATCCAAATAATCCCTCGAATACTTCGTTATCTTGAATGCGTTGGATGGGGCACGTACCTTGATTGTCCGCAAGGCACGCCCCCGAGATACCTGTATAAGTATCAGATAAACGAAGTAAACAGTTCGAGAAAATTTTTGAAACAGGATTAATTGAAAACAACTCGCAATAATACGAATTCTTGATATGTTAAAGTTATGTTGTAAGACGATTGAAATAAAAAGAGATTGAGAGCTTTTTTTAAGAAAATGAGATTTAAAAATATTAAAAAGAACTTTGAAAGTACGGAATAATTAAAATGTTTATTAAGATAAGCCAACACGATAAAAATCCGTCACATATTGTAAATAATTATAAAACAAAAAAAATCCTTCAATTAAAATTTTCATCTGAGGCACGTAAAAATACAAACAAAGTCAAAATATAAAACATTAAAGAGGAAGATTGCTAAAACTAATCGGTATAAATCATTAATACAAAGAAAGGAGGAATTCACGAAGTCACGGGCAAAGTTAGAAATAGTCAAAATGGGAAGAAACCTTACTTCTCATGACTCGGTTCGATTGATGCAGAGGAGAAGTGGAAGTAACTGAAGTTCGTCGATGGCTCTGTTTTCGGCACCATTGGGATGGGTATCTCCTCGACCGGCATCTGGATCACGGCTCCCATCATTGGCCGAGTCGTTGGGTCAGGTTGCGAGCAAGTCTGAGGAGAACAGAGGCGTGGCGAGGGCAGGATCGCTGGCTGCGATGCAAATGGGCGTGCCAGCAACCCCTCTCTCCAATTGGGGCGGTATTCATGCTTCTATGACGCGATGGGGACTTGCCCACTGTAGAGCAGCTGTAGGATTTGAGGGTAGGCTCTGCTCGGTCATTGCCATCGACGTCGGAGGCCGAGCACCTAGGGGAAACTTCATCTCTGGAATCGATGCAGAAGGAGGTGGGATCTTCGTGGAGCCGTTGGTGGGTGAAGGAGGCACGGTCGTTGAAGCTGAGAACGCTGAGGAGACGCCATGGGTTGGTGACAGCGGTATGGTGCCAGGGAATGCAGCACGGACGGGGCCAACGAGGACGGCTCAGATGGGCTCACGGAGGGTGGTGTTGTGTCAAGGCTAGTTGCCGCGGTATTGGTCGAATGGTCTGATCAAGGAGATAGCTGAGAACATGGCCGAGGCTGTCATGAGGGCGTCTGCTGCTGGTTCTGGGGATCGGTACTGTTACCGGGAAAAGGAAGAATGGTCATCCGTCCCGTGGGGAACTGCCGTGTCTATGTTGGCTCTAGTATTTGCTGTAGCCGTGGTTGTCACCGATGCTGGTGCGAGGCTCGTTGTTGCGGGAGTCGAGGTATCGTCCTGAGATGTCGGAGGTTGGGACGGTCGGGAATCAACGGTTGAGCAGGCCGGGAGGATCGCTGCTGGTGCGAGGCGTTGCCGGGAGAGAATGGTCACCCGTCGCGTGAGGAATCGTCGCGTCTGCTGCTTGGGCGGGAGACAAGCGTTATGGCTGGAAATTGAAGAAGGTTGTCGCTGTCTCCGTTGTCAAGCTCTGGCCGCGGTGATGTGAAGGCGGAAACCAGGAAACGTCTGCTGCTGCCGCTGGAAGAAACGTGAGTGAGAGGCACGGTGAGGCCTCCTTGGGGTATCTTGTTCTCTTCTGATAACAATCGACCGAGGACTTTCTTTTGCCATCGAAAGATCCACCGAGGGACGGCGAACTCCGGCTACAAAGAGTAAAAAGAACTCGACAGTAGATAGACGGATTAAAACGAGAGACAATATGAAAGAAGCGAGATTACCCGTTCATGGAATCAAATGTATTGTCGCAGAACTTCATACAGCCTTGTGAAGAAAGGAGTCGTGAAGGAGGCACGGTCGGCCAGGGTACAACCTGTTACCAGATGTCAAAGAAAGAAAAACTACCTTTTGGGTTGAATTTTTATCTTCCAGGAAAGCACCGTCTCTTGTCTCTTCTCCCCACGCTTGTCTTGTGTATCTGAGTGTCTTGAATGTCTACACTTTCCCCCTTTTATAGTTTCTTTTGTCCTTCGTAGTTTTTGCAATGTAATATTACGTTTCCCCACTTTGATTTTATTTGATTTGATTTGATTTTATTTCATTTGATTTGATTTGATTTTATCTTGTTTTGCCATTTTATTTTATTGTTATTTTAAAAAAATTGGGGTTATGACAGTTGCCCCTCTTTGTGAGAATGTTTGGTAAAAATGTTCGAGCAAAGAATTATTAAGAACCCAATTTTTTTTTTTTTGGAAAAGACCGCTAGGGCATCGCGTTTGTTAATAAACGCTTAACCGAAATGAATGTGGCTTTGCGTTTGTTAGTAAACGCTCGGTCGAATGGCGTCGCGTTTGTTAATAAACACTTAGCCGAACTGGAAGTGGTATAACGTTTATTAGTAAACGTTTAACTGACTGGAAGGTATCGCGCTTGTTAGTAAGCGCTTAACCGAAAAGAATGTGACGCAGCGTTTGTTAGTAAACGCTTAGTCGAATGGCGTCGCGTTTGTTAGTAAACGCTTAGCCGACTGGAAGCGGTATAACATTTGTTAGTAAACGTTTAACCGACTGGAAGGTATCGCGCTTGTTAGTAACCGCTTAACCGAAAAGAATGTAATGTAGCGTTTGTTAGTAAACGCTTAGTCGAATGGCGTCGCGTTTGTTAGTAAACGTTTAGCCGACTGGAAGTGGTATAACGTTTGTTAGTAAACGTTTAACCAACTGGAAGGCATCGCGCTTGTTAGTAAGCGCTTAACCGAATGGTGACGCATTTGTTAGTAAATGCTTAACCAAATTGAAATGACATAGCGTTTGTTAGTAAACGCTTAGTCGAATGGCGTCGCGTTTGTTAGTAAACGCTTAGCCGACTGGAAGTGGTATAACGTTTGTTAGTAAACGTTTAACCAACTGGAAGGTATCGCGCTTGTTAGTAAGCGCTTAACCGAATGGTGTCGCATTTGTTAGTAAATGCTTAACCAAATTGAAATGATGTAGCGTTTGTTAGTAAACGCTTAGTCGAATGGCGTCGCGTTTGTTAGTAAACGCTTAGCCGACTGGAAGTGGTATAACGTTTGTTAGTAAACGTTTAACCGACTGGAAGGTATCGCGCTTGTTAGTAAGCGCTTAACCGAACAGAATGTGACGTAGCGTTTGTTAGTAAACGCTTAGTCGAATGGCGTCGCGTTTGTTAGTAAACGTTTAGCCGACTGGAAGTGGTATAACGTTTGTTAGTAAACGTTTAACCAACTGGAAGGTATCGCGCTTGTTAGTAAGCGCTTAACCGAAAAGAATGTGACGTAGCGTTTGTTAGTAAACGCTTAGTCGAATGGAAGTGGTATAACGTTTGTTAGTAAACGTTTAACCAACTGGAAGGTATTGCGCTTGTTAGTAAGCGCTTAACCGAATGGAATGCGACGTAGCGTTTGTTAGTAAACGCTCAGTCGAATGGCGTCGCGTTTGTTAGTAAACGCTCAGTCGAATGGCGTCGCGTTTGTTAGTAAACGCTTAGCCGAATGGTGTCGCATTTGTTAGTAAATGCTTAACCAAATTGAAAATGACGTTGCGTTTGTTAATAAACGCTTAGCCGAATGGTGTCGCATTTGTTAGTAAATGCTTAACCAACTGGAAGTGGTATAACGTTTGTTAGTAAACGTTTAACCGACTGGAAGGTATCGCGCTTGTTAGTAAGCGTTTAACCGAATGGTGTCGCATTTGTTAGTAAATGCTTAACCAAATTGAAATGACGTAGCGTTTGTTAGTAAACGCTTAGTCAAATGGCGTCGCGTTTGTTAGTAAACGCTTAGCCGACTGGAAGTGGTATAACGTTTGTTAGTAAACGTTTAACCGACTGGAAGGTATCGCGCTTGTTAGTAAGCGCTTAACCGAAAAGAATGTGACGTAGCGTTTGTTAGTAAACGCTTAGTCGAATGGCGTCGCGTTTGTTAGTAAACGCTTAGCCGACTGGATTAAGAAGTGGATAACTTGACTTGGAAGTTCTGGCATACCACCAAATTGCTTAAAGCAGTGAAGAAGGTCATACCTTAGCATAAAGGCTTGAGTTTTGAAATCATGAAGTACGATTGTGATTGTTTGCATCTCCCATCTGTACTTGCCGAATTTCTGACTGTGGATGATATGAAGGCAAGATGCTCTATATGCATGCACAAAAACTTAATTATCATTCTTTTTTTTTTTTTTTGAAAAACAGAAGCTCTTGTGCTATAGAGAATAAAGAAAGGTCTTCCTTACATCTCTCACGGCTCACTCAAAACATGTTTCTATGCTATCAGAGTGGGAAGTTCGATTCCTTTGAAATGAATGCATAGAAGCTAGTCGAAAGAGACTTTGATTTTGGTTGTAATACAGGCTTGGTGTAAGACCGTATTTTATAGAAGGCTTAATCTTTTTGGAAAGAAAGCAAGTCAAAGAATCTCATCGAATAAGACTCAAAATGCAAGGACGTCACCTTTAAGCATGGTTCTCCCAATGTGGACTTGCTCGTCGACACAATACTCAAGGGTGGCATATGTAAGTGTGAGTTTGTGGAGAAATGTTATAGAAGAAAGAATTTCTTTATCTTTTCTCGTAGAGAATGAGGCTTTTGAATTTGCAGGGGTTTGCCCAGATTGGCAAATCGGGATCAGGGTTTTAAAACTTTTGTCCCCTTTTTTTTTTTACACTTTGCTTTTGCGACCGTTTTTGGCCCTTGTGTCTAAATTTGCTTTTATTTTGAATGATATTGAAGGGCTTTCTTTTCTTTTCTTTTGTTTGCCCTTGCCTCATTTTCATTTTCAATTTTTTTTTTTTTTTTTTGAAATATTCGATGGACTCGATTCTCTGGAATTGTTCATGTATATACTGGAATAGTTGAAAGATGCTAGAGTATTGTGTCGACTTGCGAGATCCATTAGGGATATACTTCACACTCAAACTTGAGGAAGTGGCGCATCTACATCTGAGTCCTATTCGGAAGTCTAGACAACATGAACTCCTTTTACCTCGATGTGAGGCGACTCTTTGACTTGAAGGGAATTGTGTTTCAAAAAATCTCCACTTTGGCTAGGAATGGCTAGCAATGGTAATGTGTTTGAGGATAAGAAAAGAATGCTCGATGTCATTCTAGCTAGAGCATTTTCCGTCAAAGGGATTTCCTTCCCACTCTAACGCTATCTTGTATGAATTTCTCACAAGTGTTTGCACTCACTCTCGAAAAGGGTATGTGTTTGGGGATAGGCTTGCCTTTCTATCTCCAGCACACAAGTGTTCCACTAGGAAATGTGTTTCAAACTTTTGAATAAAATCGTTTAGTGAGAATGCATGACAAATGAACATAACACATGTTTTATGAAATGATAATTTTACCTACGATGTTCTCCTCGACTTGATGCCCTGTAGGGAAAGAGAGGATGTACAATCAAGTTTAATGTGAGAAATTTTAAACTTGGAACGATACTTTTCTTTACCGGTTACCTGACGACGCGTGCCCGTTGCCCCAGTAAAAGAGTCTGCAAAAGAAATGAAACATTGATTAGTTTTTGATTTTATAATATATGAGCTGGAACGATACTTCCTTTACTGGTTACCCGAGGTGATTGGTTCTTGCCCCAGTTAAAGTATCTGCAAAGAAAAATAACATTGATTAGTTTCTAATTTATTGTGATTTAAATTAGAACGATACTTGCTTTCACTGTTTATTCGACAAGGGTTGCGAGCCCCATAGGTTGAGTCTTCTAGGTTGATTTTTCTAGTTCGTCGATCCTGAAACAAATCGATCGACTGGGATGGAACAACTCCGTCCATCTTTATTGTGAGAGCGCTCTTGCGGATATTTGCTTGACCACATAACGACTGTCGTAGTTGCGGAAGATTTTTCCTTGGGAATCCTTAACATTCGAAAGAATCCTCCTTAGAATTGTGTCACTAAGCTTGCATGCATCGTCGTAACTTTTTTTTTAGAAAGCTCTTGACATGCGTCTAATGTGCAGTGGATTGTTGCTCGATTGGTAACAATGTTTGTGCTTCACAGATCCGTTCGAAAAGAGTTGCCTCAGTTGAAGTGTGTTGTCTTTCGATAGATGAGAGCATTTCATGATTGACTTGACATGGATGCGCTGCCCCAGCTTAGTAAGTTGATGAGCTTAACTTTTAGTAGTCCCAAAGCTTGATGATGTGCTTGTTCTGATTTAAGGATCCGGAGATTCTGCAAAGAAACATCAAAGAATAGCATGAATGTTTAACAATGAGGTTATCTGAAAGAAAATTGGAATGTCACTCCCTTATGATGAGTTTATCATAGTCTGAGCTCCCAATCAATGTTGTAGTGAAACTGAACCTGTGTAAAAAAAAAATTGAAATATGCATTATTCTTTGATTTTAAAGTGATTGAAAAGAGAAATGGAAGTCCTTGTAGGCAAGGCCGCAAGTGTGTGTAACGGTGATCCATTGGTGAACTATCATTGAATTGCCCCGATTCTAATACCTGTAAGAAGACAAAACAAATGTAATCAATATTCAATTTTGAATGTTAAGGATTAGAATGATACTTCCTTTGAACTTGCGCTCTTGAAGGCATGTTGATTCCCATGGGATGAAGCTTGCCCCAGCATATGCTTTGAGAATAATGTTGACCCAGTTTGGTTTGATGGGGTCATGCTCTCCTTTTCTGAATTCGATGGTTGGGAGAATATGCTTTGTTGTATTCTTTTGACATTGGTGTTGAACAAACTCCATGATGTCATTTTAGTTGCTTTGTGACGATCTTTCCCAGTTTGTTCTTCGAATGTTGATGGTGATTGTAGACCTAGCATTGGTGTTATGAAGCCGGTTGAATGAATTTTGTTCATCGTATGCCTCATTGGTAGAGGGGATGCTCGTCTGCCTGCATAAGAAAAAATCGAAATCTAGATGGTAGATGACATGCTTTGATTGGTTTAAACAATAAGCAAGATTGGAAGGAATACACCTTAACCAATAAATTGGAAATAACATGTGTGACAAAGTCGAGCTGGAATGATGTTGTTGCACAGTTCAACTCTTTGAGGAGAGAGGACATCCAAATCTTTCGTGGCTGATGAGTAGTCCAACTTCTATGGATATGGGTACCTCGAACAAAAGTAAAATATGACGCAGTAGTCCGAATGAAGAAAGTTATGTTCGTGGATGCAAGATATGCGTCATCACTCAATGAACACTTATATGCCCTTTTACTTAAAAAAATAAGGCGAAGTTTTTTTTTTAATAAAAATTGTCAAAGCCAGGTGATGGTAAAATGACGAAAAGTGAATTCGAAGCCTATTGAAAATCTATGTGTATCGTCTAAAGATCTATAAAGAATTTTTTAGACATGCATCAATGTTATGCATATGCATAGGCATTTTTCTAAAGTATCATGACTCGAAAACTTTGAATGTATGTAGAATGATCAAGTTCGACAATATGCAAGCATAAGTGACAAAATGCGAGCATGAAAAGGAAACTCGGTGTAGAAATCACTTCCCTTATATTCGCTCGTTGAACAAAAGGCATGCTAGCGAAATTGAAAGTAAGAGAAAAATGGTGGTTAATATAACAAGAAGCATCAATTCATACCATATGGACAAAACTAATGTAGATAAGTATGAGATTTTCTATCTACCGTCTTGGATGTGGCTTGGACCCGTTCATTAACCGTAAACGGAGGAAACCGAGTTTGGTTTCATTTTAAATGAAAGAACTCGGATATTCGTCCAGTGGTAAACAGGTGGGTACCCACCTAAAGGTAGAGGCAAACGGCCAATACCCGTCGGCATATGGTATACCCGAACTAATCCTATTGCGCCCTGGATGAAGGCTCATGTAACATGAAAAATCAAGCATTAAAAAATATCGATCATGTGATATCAAACAATGCATGCACAAAAATAAATTGTTAGAGTCATAAAAGTTTGTATGGCTTTCAAGCACATGCCTATCTAGACTGGCTTTTGACTCACCTTCGGACAAAAGGTGAGTCGGTATATGCCTCAGGTAAAGAGGTAGACAACCTCTCCCATACGGCAGGTATACCCCTAAACTTAGGTGTCCCTGGGTTTTAGGACGACTCACTGTATGCATAGCATAGACAATCGGAAAAGTAAAGCGCAGACACACTCCACACAAAGCTAGGCTGCCCCCCCTCAATTTTGAAAAAGATTTTTCGACCCTAATTCTCTAAAAAATTACCCAAGTCCCCAGCGGAGTCGCCAAATCTGTCGCGGGTGGATCCCGTTTCCGGTTCCATCTAAAATGGATATCCTCCCTTGACGATAAGGCTTCGAATTTTTGAAAACGTGTCGGAGTCGCCACTAACTTATTTTAAGTTCAAGTTAGAAAAACAATAGAGATTCGTCAAGGTTCGGGAATTAGGGATTACTAAATCGCATGCATCAAAAGAAAAAGGGAGGCTTTAATCGTGTGTTTCCGATGTTCGATTTATTTGAGCTCGGTTTTAGAAAAAGAAGTTGTTTGATATATAAAAAATGATCTCGAGCTCAATAATGCTTAAAATGTCTACGTGAATCATTTTTATGAAAATATTTCTTCTTAAAAATTGAACTTTCGGGCAAAAATGCAAGCAACATAGATTTATTAATGCCCTTAACAATTTCTAAGCCAAAAATAAATTCAAGGGAGAACCGGATGTTGTACCATTCCTCGCTCTCTGTATAACGCCCCGTTAGCGTTTGTACCTCACGGTGCTGTTTTTAGAATAGGTTGACAGCGAACCTGGCGAGCCGCTGATGCTGTAACGTTGGTGAGTGCGAAGCCATCTTCAGAGGGTCTTGATCTTCGAGAATCCAAATAATCCCTCGAATACTTCGTTATCTTGAATGCGTTGGATGGGGCACGTACCTTGCTTGTCCGCAAGGCACGCCCCCGAGATACCTGTATAAGTATCAGATAAACGAAGTAAACAGTTCGAGAAAATTTTTGAAACAGGATTAATTGAAAACAACTCGCAATAATACGAATTCTTGATATGTTAAAGTTATGTTGTAAGACGATTGAAATAAAAAGAGATTGAGAGCTTTTTTTAAGAAAATGAGATTTAAAAATATTAAAAAGAACTTTGAAAGTACGGAATAATTAAAATGTTTATTAAGATAAGCCAACACGATAAAAATCCGTCACATATTGTAAATAATTATAAAACAAAAAAAATCCTTCAATTAAAATTTTCATCTGAGGCACGTAAAAATACAAACAAAGTCAAAATATAAAACATTAAAGAGGAAGATTGCTAAAACTAATCGGTATAAATCATTAATACAAAGAAAGGAGGAATTCACGAAGTCACGGGCAAAGTTAGAAATAGTCAAAATGGGAAGAAACCTTACTTCTCATGACTCGGTTCGATTGATGCAGAGGAGAAGTGGAAGTAACTGAAGTTCGTCGATGGCTCTGTTTTCGGCACCATTGGGATGGGTATCTCCTCGACCGGCATCTGGATCACGGCTCCCATCATTGGCCGAGTCGTTGGGTCAGGTTGCGAGCAAGTCTGAGGAGAACAGAGGCGTGGCGAGGGCAGGATCGCTGGCTGCGATGCAAATGGGCGTGCCAGCAACCCCTCTCTCCAATTGGGGCGGTATTCATGCTTCTATGACGCGATGGGGACTTGCCCACTGTAGAGCAGCTGTAGGATTTGAGGGTAGGCTCTGCTCGGTCATTGCCATCGACGTCGGAGGCCGAGCACCTAGGGGAAACTTCATCTCTGGAATCGATGCAGAAGGAGGTGGGATCTTCGTGGAGCCGTTGGTGGGTGAAGGAGGCACGGTCGTTGAAGCTGAGAACGCTGAGGAGACGCCATGGGTTGGTGACAGCGGTATGGTGCCAGGGAATGCAGCACGGACGGGGCCAACGAGGACGGCTCAGATGGGCTCACGGAGGGTGGTGTTGTGTCAAGGCTAGTTGCCGCGGTATTGGTCGAATGGTCTGATCAAGGAGATAGCTGAGAACATGGCCGAGGCTGTCATGAGGGCGTCTGCTGCTGGTTCTGGGGATCGGTACTGTTACCGGGAAAAGGAAGAATGGTCATCCGTCCCGTGGGGAACTGCCGTGTCTATGTTGGCTCTAGTATTTGCTGTAGCCGTGGTTGTCACCGATGCTGGTGCGAGGCTCGTTGTTGCGGGAGTCGAGGTATCGTCCTGAGATGTCGGAGGTTGGGACGGTCGGGAATCAACGGTTGAGCAGGCCGGGAGGATCGCTGCTGGTGCGAGGCGTTGCCGGGAGAGAATGGTCACCCGTCGCGTGAGGAATCGTCGCGTCTGCTGCTTGGGCGGGAGACAAGCGTTATGGCTGGAAATTGAAGAAGGTTGTTGCTGTCTCCGTTGTCAAGCTCTGGCCGCGGTGATGTGAAGGCGGAAACCAGGAAACGTCTGCTGCTGCCGCTGGAAGAAACGTGAGTGAGAGGCACGGTGAGGCCTCCTTGGGGTATCTTGTTCTCTTCTGATAACAATCGACCGAGGACTTTCTTTTGCCATCGAAAGATCCACCGAGGGACGGCGAACTCCGGCTACAAAGAGTAAAAAGAACTCGACAGTAGATAGACGGATTAAAACGAGAGACAATATGAAAGAAGCGAGATTACCCGTTCATGGAATCAAATGTATTGTCGCAGAACTTCATACAGCCTTGTGAAGAAAGGAGTCGTGAAGGAGGCACGGTCGGCCAGGGTACAACCTGTTACCAGATGTCAAAGAAAGAAAAACTACCTTTTGGGTTGAATTTTTATCTTCCAGGAAAGCACCGTCTCTTGTCTCTTCTCCCCACGCTTGTCTTGTGTATCTGAGTGTCTTGAATGTCTACACTTTCCCCCTTTTATAGTTTCTTTTGTCCTTCGTAGTTTTTGCAATGTAATATTACGTTTCCCCACTTTGATTTTATTTGATTTGATTTGATTTCATTTCATTTGATATTATTTCATTTGATTTGATTTGATTTTATTTCATTTGATTTGATTTGATTTTATCTTGGGGTTATGACACTTTCCTGTCGATATAATTATTGAAGAAGTAAAGCAAACTTGAATCCACTTATCATTGCATATTGAATGCATTGACCTATTTCGCCTGATCCAGGGGAGACTAGAAAATTTGATAATTCTTTCTATGAGAATCGAAGATAATGGATGATATTTGCAGTGAGCAAAAGAAAAGTTAAACAGAAATCATGAAGAATTAATGTGTAGAGAAACAACATCGTAATTAGTGTTGGTGACAATTCTGAGTAACTGTTGAACACTGGTGGTATGAATGACAAACAGATCCAAACTTGAGAGAAAAAATGAATTCATAAATACACACGCTAACATCAGTATTAGCCAAGGGAACTGAATTTTTCAATTATATGTGATTTTTTGTCTGTGTCTAACTTCTGATCATGTGCTGCCATTCGATTTAATTGCAGATTATGAGTGATTGCAGTCTCTAAAGCAAATACCAGGTCCAGATCCAAATTACATTTTTTTCTCTAGTGCTGTGAGGTACTTCATACTGTGTTGGAAAGATCTTTATTCAATTCCCTTTTGCTGTTTATATTTCTTTGATATGTAATTTCTTGCAGCTATGTTTCCAACTCAGTGAGAGTTTTCCAACCATTGATATGGCCTTTGAAAATGGACAGAAGTTGTCGTTGTCACCTGAGAATTACTTATTCCGGGTCTGCCTGCTTAAAATGCTAAATTAGGCATAATGTTTCCTTCTATGCTTCACTTCAGCATTCGGAAGTGCATGGAGCGTATTGCTTGGGTATCTTTCAAAATGGGAAGGACCCAACTACTCTTCTCAGAGGTTGTAGCCTTGTTAAGTACTTTGAATGACAATCCCAGTATCCATCGTTGGAATAATACATAAGCTATCTTCTGATACATAAAACAAATTTGAATTTGTATCTGTCTGTAACAGGAATAATAGTTCGCAATACACTTGTAATGTATGACCGCAAGCAATCACATATTGGCTTCTGTTCGGAGCTGGGGAAAGACTGCATCTACTGGTTGCCCCGCCAACTTCGCAATCGTCTTCTGATGGCCAGACTACAGACAATAATTCACTGCCTTCTCCAGCACCCTCGCATCCCATAGTTTTTTACATTCGGGATGTCGCGGGTGGATCCCGTTTCCGGTTCCATCTAAAATGGATATCGTCCCTTGACGATAGGGCATCGGATTTTGAAAACGTATCGGAGTCGGCACTAACTTATTTTAAGTTCAAGTTAGAAAAACTATAAAGATTCGTATAGGTTCGGGAATTATGGATTACTAAATCGCATGCTTCACAAAAAAAAGAAGACATTTATCGTGTGTTTCCGATATCCGAATTTATTTGAGCTCGGTTTTTAGAAAAGAGATTGTTTGACATCAAAAAAATGATCTCGAGCTCAATAATGCTTAAAAGTTTAAGTGAATAATTTTTATGAAAATATTTCTTAAAAATTGATTCTGCGCTGTTAGTCCTGGTTTTGTTGATGAGCTTGAGAAGCTAGTCGCTGTAACACTTCGCTTATTCTTAGTGATGAGCTTGAGAAATGTGTTGCTGAACCACAGCAAGTAACAATTACAGTTTGCTGCGTTACAATAAAGTGTTACTATGATTTTACGCATAAACACTGAAAATATGGAAACATATTTTCTAATATTCACATTTTATTTTGGGCTAATTCAACATATTCGTCTGAGTGTCCAAGTTCATTTAATCTAGCTTAATGATCTCATTATAAATGTTTAGGCATCTAAATATTGCGAGATTAGCTTTCCAAGTTCAATTTTGGAAACAAAATATTTCTTGGATATCCTGCAGCAATGTTACGCTGCAACCTAAGCAATGTGTCGTTACACTTAAGAAAGACTTTGCTGCATTATAGCGAAACTATTCTGCGTTCTTGCGCTGACGAAGGAATAATTATTATTCCAGATTTGCTTATTGCAGTCTAATTATATTTAATGATTAAATATATTATCTGATTCTGATAATCACGTGTGAGAATCAGACAATGTCATTTGAGAAAGATTTTGGAAAAGAAAACTCATTTTCCTATTTCAATCGTTAAGGGATTTAATTGTTCCATACTTACGTGCAAGGAATATCATCAATGATTTCCTTCCCTTCTTGGTTATTATGACCGTTGAGCATCCTGTTGCTGATCCACGATTACAGCTTCCTGTATTCTGATTTTAGAAAACAAATTATTCGTTTTTGGGAAACCGATTATTTGTTTCGTTCCTTTTTATACTAGACGACCATCACATAATCTCTCGACGTTTTCGAACGATTTCTAAGTGGGCTGAGTGGCTGAGTGGTCTGAGTGGTCTAAGTGGTCGACGGAGAGCGGAAGGTGCTAAGTGTCTCCTGGTTCTTATTGCTCGCAAACTGCGTGCGAGGGTGTCAAGGGGCTGAGTTCAGATTCCTTGATCGTCGTGAGAGGGACTAGGTGTCCTCAGTGCGTTCAACGAGCAGCCGGCGAATCGTCTGAGGGAAGCTAAGTGAATACCTGTGCTGATTGCAGTAACCGGTTGCTAACCCATCGGCAAGAAACCGTTATTGCCGGGTCTTTTCGCAGGGAAGTCTCGAGCCTACGGAGTTTGAGTAGTTAGACACGCACTTGCGGGTGCGCGCCAGAAGTCTCGTGCCTGCAGGGTAGAGCAGGAGTTGGGAACGCCGCCGGAGTGGAAAGAGGTCCTCCCGAGCACAGGGGTGCTGTGCAGAAGTCTTAAACGCCTGATACAGAGGGTTAATAAAGCAGGTTGCGTGGTAGCCAACGGATTGGAAAATTCCACCCTGGGCACTGGGTGTGCAGTGCAGTGAGTCACGGCTGTGGTAACCGTGCACGTCCGAACTGAGTGTAGGACGTATACCTTCTAAGTGGTCTTTGTGGTTTTCTTTGTGATTTTTGTGTGGTTTCTGTCTTTGTGGTCTTTGTGGTTTAACTTTGTGGTTGTCTCTTAAGCAAGTGCAGATTTATCTTAAGGAGAGACAAGATCTTTGTGGAAATCCTCTTCTGAGCAAACAAGTGCCGAAGCATTCCTTTGCTGTGAATCAGAAACGAGCTGCTCTCCGAGAAGTCGTTCTTCACTGTAAGGAATTATCTGTGAGGATTTATATACTAACGCAACGTTGTCTTTGTGCTTTGATAGTCAGGCTTATATCAAGCGACAACTAGCTGTGTGCGAATCCTTTGAGCAATCAACTGCTGAGCGTGAGCATCATTCTGCTGGACACGAGAAGACGTCCACTGTGTGAGGAGCTGACCGTTGCCAGGAGTGATCATCTATTGTACAAGATTCTAAATCTCACTTTGTGAGAGAAACATACGCCTAGTGCAAGGGCTCTTTACACTCATTATTTTCAAATAGTGGAATCACCTCTACGGTGGAAAGTGGACGTAGGTTGATTAAGGCCGAACCACTATAAACTGCCGTGTCCCTTACGATTGCGCAACACTCGTACGAGAATCCAACGATTAAGTTGTAACGATTACAGCAAAGCAGTTCTCATTCTGAGAAACGTTCTGCTGTGATACAGTACGCTTCCACTGACACTGAGAAAGGGCGAAAAAGTTATAAACACTAATTCACCCCCCCTCTTAGTGTTCCTGAACGATCCAACAATTGGTATCAGAGCAGGTTTACTGGAAAGCTTTCTGTGTGATTGCTAGTGCAGAACTCTGTTGCTGAATCAAAACAGCTTGTTGCTGAAAGTCTTACATTAAGCACAGAAAGGTACTGCTCAGTACTTGGCAGAATGTCGATGCTCTTAACTGATGGTCATTCGACCGAACGTCCTCCGCTCTTTGCAGGACATCACTTCTCATATTGGAAAATGATAATGGAATTGTTCATTGGAGCAAAAGAAGCTGATTGCTGGCAGATTATAATGGAAGGAGACCTTATGGTTCCTCCACCTAATCCCAACAACATTCGGCATGAGAATGAAAGAAAGAGAACTATCTCTCTCAATACTAAAGCACGGCACTATTTAGTGTGCGTTCTTGCTGGAAATGAATTCAATCGCGTCTCTACTTGTAAGACTATGAAAGAAATGTGGGATAGACTTGCTTTGATCTATGATGGAACAGAACAAGTCAAGGAATCCAAAGTGAATGCATTAGTAACTCAATATGAAGCATTCAAGATGAAATAGGATGAGTCAATTAATCAAATGTTTGATAGACTCAACGAAATCACTAATGCCATGGAATCTCTTGGCAAAACAATTTCTAATTCTGAGTTGGTCAGAAAGATACTTCGCTCTTTGCCTAAAACTTGGGAAGCCAAGAAAACGGCAATCGAAGAAGCAAAGGATTTAACGAGCTTAAGTCTTCAACAGCTACTTGGTTCTCTTGTCGCTTATGAGAATGAGAACAAGTTCACTGAAGAAAAGAAATCCAATGCTGTTACATTTAAAGGCAATGTCGAAATGTCCGATGAATCTGAGGATGAATCTTCATCTGATTTTGAGGATGAAGTCTCCTTGATGGCAAGGAAATTAAAAGGTATCTCCGCAAAAATCGCTTTAAGGGAAAGCGAGATATTAAAAAGAAGAATACAAACCCACACCAAAGTAAAGGTGGTGTATGCTATGAGTGCAACAAACCTGGTCATATGCGACCAGATTGCCCACTTTTGAATGAGAAGGGCAAATCTTCAAAATACAAGAAAAATGCCATGATGGCATCTTGAAGTGATAGTGATGAGGAATCAGATCAGGATGACGAAACAGCAAACATCTGCTATATGGCGCAAACTGATGCTGAAACTGAGAAGGTAAACGCTTTCTCACCTTCTGATCTATCTGCTGAAGATATTGAGAATCTTTTCTCTGAACTCTATGATAAAATTGAGTCTTTATCCACAAACAATAAAGCCCTTAAGAAGGAGAATAAATTCTTGAGTGCTGAGAACGCTTCTCTTAAGGAAGAGTTATCAGCAAAGGCTAAGAAAGCGATAAAGAAGCTTTCTGAATCCAAATCAAAGATTGAGGAACTGCAGCAGCAACTTGATGCTGCAAACAGCAAAACGGATTTATGTATGCATGAGATGCATGATTCTAGAAATGAGAAACATTCACCTCATGGGAAATATGTTCCTCCTCATGTTAGGAATGGCGAGTCTCATTATATTATTCAAAGGCTACCTAGACTTTGCTACTACTGTAGAAGACCAGATCATTTCATTAAAAATTGCCATGTGCGGCGAAATGATATGCGTGGCATTTCTTCTAAAGTTGATGGTTCTGTTGTCAAATGGAAAGAACGACTTACTTAAGTTCTTTCTCTATTTCAGGGATGCTTCAAGTCCATCGTTAAGGACCATGTATGGTACTTAGATAGTGGCTGTTCGAGGCACATGTCAGGAGATGTCTCCTTATTCTCCACACTGGTTTTCCAGGATGGTGGTGCTGTCACTTTTGGTGATAATGGAAAAGGGATGGTTAAAGGAACAGGAACCATTTGCTGTTCTGACTCCCTCACCATTGAAGGAGTTCTCTATGTCAAAGGACTTCAGCACAATTTGATAAGCATTAGTCAATTGTGTGATAAGGGCTATCATGTTGCCTTCAATGAGAAAACATGTACTGTTTCACGGGATGATGTTACGTGTTTCATTGGTGAACGCAAGAAAAACATCTATATCTTGTCTTTTAAGAACATCTCCGCTGGAGAAAATTGTCTCATGTCCATTAAGGACGAAGCAACTCTATGGCACCGAAGGTTGGGACACACAAACTATGACTTGCTGTCCAAACTAGCCAGAAAAGATGCTATTAAGGGACTACCTAAAATCAAGTTTGACAATAACAAGATATGTAATGCTTGTGCTAATGGAAAACAAACAAATGTATCTTTTAAAAACAAGAATATGATTTTAAGCAAGACTCCGCTTGAATTACTTCATATGGACTTATTTGGTCCAACAAGGACTCAGAGTCTTGGAGGTAAACGTTATGGATTAGTTGTGGTAGATGACTTTTCCAGATTCATTGGGTTAAATTCTTAGCTCACAAAAGTGATGCGTTTGCAACCTTTGAAACTTTAGTCAAACAACTTCAAAATGAGAAAGGTGTTTCTCTACGAAGCATAAGAACGGATCATTGTACTGAATTTGAGAATCATGACTTTGCTTCATTTTGTGATGAACATGGTATCAATCATAATTTCTTTGCTCCATACACTCCACAGCAAAATGGAGTTGTAGAGCGAAAGAATCGAACCTTACAAGACATGGAGAGAACCATGTTGCTGGAAAGTGAAGTTGCTAAAAATCTTTGGGCTGAAGCTGTAAGCACAGCACGCTACATCTCAAATCGTATGCATTTGAGACACTCATTAGGTAAAACTCCTTATGAGTTATATAAAGGCAGAAAGCCTAATATCTCATACTTTCATCCATTTGGAAGTAAGTGCTATATCTTGAGACCCATCAAAGATGGTGTCGGAAAGTTTGATGCTCGATCTGATGAGGGCATATTCTTAGGATACTCCCTTACGAGCAAAGCATATAGAGTTTTTAATAAAAGAACTCTAACTGTTGAAGAGTCCATTAATGTTAAGGTTGATGATTCTCTGACACAGGAGGAAGTTGTTGTGGAAGCAGCAGCACAAATCCTCAACAACAGTATCAAATGAAACATCTCAGCATATGTTTGCTGAAAATAATCCGAAAGGAAATACTGTAGCAGATGTACAGCAAGTGCCTACTGCACACACTGAAAATGATTCTGGTGGTTTCCAGGATATACAGATAGAGGATCGTATTCCTCCTTTATATAAGAAAAGACATCCTATTAACCAAGTAATAGGATCATTGCACACAGGAGTGCGAACCCGACATACAGCAAGTCTGTACTGTGAACACTCTGCTTTTATCTCTCAAGATGAACCTCAAGGCATTGATGATGCGCTTGATGATCCTAATTGGATTCTTGCAATGCAAGAAGAATTGAACCAATTTGAGAGAAACAAAGTTTGGAGTTTAGTACCTAGACCCAATAATCATTCCATTATTGGAACAAAATGGGTTTATCGAAATAAACTTGATGAATCGAGAAATGTTGTGAGAAACAAAGCTGACTTGTAGCAAAAGGTTACTCACAAGAAGAAGGTATCGATTATGATGAGATGTTTGCTCCTGTAGCACGTCTTGAGGCAATACGTCTACTCTTAGCGTATGCTTGCTATAATGACTTCAAGCTTTTCCAAATGGATGTGAAAAGCTCATTCCTTAATGGTGATCTAAAAGAGGAAGTATATGTTGAACAACCTCCTGGATTCATCGATCCAAAGTATCGTAATCATGTTTATAAGCTCTATAAAGCCTTGTATGGGCTTAAGCAAGCACCAAGAGCATGGTACGAAAAGCTTAGTTCTTTTCTCATTGAGAAAGGATATACGCGTGGAAAAATATACACAACCTTGTTTCTTAAGAAACAGGATGCTAATCTTCTAGTTGCTCAAATATATGTTGACGACATTATATTTGGATCAACTAATGAAAAATTATGTACTGAATTCTCTGATCTAATGAAAGGAGAATTTGAAATGAGTCTCATGGGAGAACTAACTTTCTTTCTTGGACTTCAAATCAAACAAACCAAAGATGAAATTTTTATCCATCAAGAAAAATACAGCAGACAGTTGCTCAAGAAATTTAATCTTAAGAATGCTAAACCTCTGTCAACTCCAATTGGCAGTAATATCAAAATTGAGAAAGATGAGGATGGAAAGGAAGTTGATTTCAAATCATATAGGAGCATGATAGGATCATTACTCTATCTTACTGCTTCGAGACCTGATAACATGTTTAGCGTATGCTTATGCGCTAGATATCAGTCTGCTCCAAAAGAGTCACATCTTGCTGTAGTTAAGAGGATCTTTCGATACCTCGTAGGAACTGTTAGCTTAGGCCTGTGGTATCCCAGAGGATCATTGCTGGATCCTATAGGATATTCAGATGCTGACTACGCTGGATGTCGCATTGATAGAAAAAGCACATCCGGTACTTGTCAATTACTAGGAAATATGTTGATTTCCTGGTTCTCTAAAAAGCAGACATCTGTTGCTTTATCAATAGCAGAGGCTGAATATGTCGCAGCAGCGAGTTGCTGTGCTCAATTACTTTGGATGCGACAACAACTTGAATATTACGATCTTCATTTTGATAGTATTCCAATAATGTGTGACATCACAAGTGCAATTAATTTATCACGAAATCCTGTCCATCACTCAAGATCTAAGCATATTGAGTTGAGACATCATTTTCTTCGTGACAATGTGCAAAATGGCAATGTGGATATTCAGTACATTCATACTAAGCAACAGCTTTCTGACATATTTACTAAACCACTTGATAAAGAGAGGTTTAATTATTTACGGGATGAGTTAGGAATTTGTAATCCTCACTCATAAGATAAAACGTAATAATATTTTCTCTCTTGGTAGAGAATTATTTGTTGCCAAAATTTGGGTAATTTACCTTCCATGTTCTCCACGTTCCCACTTTCTAAAATCAAAAGAAAACTTCCAAATATATTAACCGTTCCTCTTCACCATCATGTCACACCGAAACCTCCTCTTTACCCATTTTCTCTCAAAACCCTAAAATCTCTCGAACCTCTTTCGTCACCCATGGCTCTAAAATCGGCAATGTCCGGAAAGGGGAAGGCAACCCCCAAGAAACGGTCCAAGGCTGTGGCCGCAACTTCAAAGGTTTCTCATTTTGAGGAACAACCCCTTGTTCTGAGGGGGAGACGCCTGTTCAATCCATGGTTGCTCCGGCACCAACTGAGGTCGGCACCGCTGGTAAGGCTAAGACAACTCCTGTCAAAGTCTCCAAGGGTCCCTCCGCTGGCTTGAAGGTCAGCACCTCTGACAAAGTCTCTCTGACCAAGGCCGATGCTACTGTGTATGAAAAATCGGTGGATGAGGAAACTCTCCCTGATGTTGAAAAATCGGAAAGATGACTTTTGGAAGAAAATCAAAGAACTCCTAAAAAGGAGGACTCCTCGCCTACTAAGGTGGATGCTGTATCTGAGGGTGACCAAACTTCGAGCAACAAGGATATGTCTCAGGATGAGGAGACAGAGTTGCCTAAGGAGAAGGATCTCTCTGAGGATGCGGGGATGAGATTGAAGTTACTGATATCCATCTCCCTGAGAAAGCACGCTCTTATGTCACTGGTGTTGCTTCTCGCACAAGAGGAAAGCGTTCCTCATCAGGTACTCCGAAATCTGATCCTACTGGATCTAAAAAGCAAAAGCTTGCCACGAACTCTGATGTTTTCCTGCCTGAGATCGACCAGTATGTCTCTATGGCTGAAATTAATCGAATTCTTGCTGATGACTTGATGCCAAATAGTAATTTGGAAACAAGGAATGTTACCGCTTGTAAGAGAGTGGACTTTGATTGGCTTACTGCTCATCAGGTGACCATTGCTGAACTGTTGGAACGGCTTAGCTGGAAAACCTTCTGTGAGTTCAATGAGATAGGATCTTTCTCAAAAGTGAAACAATTCTATGAGAATCTGACTTTTTACAAGGAGGATTCAAACATCAAGTTATTAGGGCCATCGTTGATGGAAAAGTGTTTGTTTACTCTGTCTTTGACATATGCCGCATTTTTAATGCCAACCTTGTCAATAATCTGAGGGTGATCAATGAAGGCAAGATGGAAGCTTATCAGCTCATCAATGATGGAGTTCCTATCACACCCTCTGGCTATTTACAGAACACCTCTTTGAGCTTCAGCAACAGAATGCTGCACAAAGTGGTGATGTCTTGTTTGGCGCCAAGGGTGGGGAGTGTTGATTCAGTCATGCCTCGTGATTGGAACTTGCTGGTCCATCTTAAGAAAGGCATTCCTGGAAATCTAGGAAGTATTATCTTCAGCCATATGGCTTCTTGCATCAAAGATGAGAACAGGGGCCTTCCTTTCACAAATGTGATCACGGCTCTTCTGAAACATTATGGACAGGATGCTACTCCTCTGAACAAAATGGATACCTGGACTACTCAGGTTATTGGAGCTGTCTCCATTGAAAGCATGGGATACCAGTTTGTTGATGGTACTTTCATTAAGAAGCCTTCCAAGCGAGAGATCGCTGCTTCTGTACGCGGCAAAGCTGCTCCTGCTGAAAAGCAGAGGCATGTTAAATGCGAGAAGGCCACCAATGGTGCACAGGCTGATGTCTCTTACTCCAAGCTCATCGCCACAATCTGAGATGAGATCAACTTCACCAGGCGTTGTCTCCTGGAAAGGATAGACGGCTTTGGTGAAAGGCTGACTAAGCTGGAGAAAATGACTGAGGAGATGATGGTTGTTGTCAAGGAACTCCCGCGCGAGGATTGAGATGACTCTCCTTGTTGTGGTTTCTGATGTTGAGAACTCTAGTTCTTTATTTTGAATAACTTTGAAGTGGATTGATTATCTCTCCACTATATTTCTTTTGAATGCATTTAAGATGTTCAAACTTGTTTGGGTGCGTTGCAATTTTTGCAGCACAAGTATATATGCAGTTTCCATTTTATCCTCTATTTCTTTTTTATATGACAAAAAGGGGGAGAAGTGTGTTGCTACTGCCTGCTTACTCTCAGGGGGAGCTTGCTTAATTTCAGAGGGAGTTGAGTTTGTGTTTCAAGCTCTATGATCTATTCCCTATACGCTTCGTGTTTTGTCATCATCAAAAAGGGGGAGAATGTTAGTCCTGGTTTTGTTGATGAGCTTGAGAAGCTAGTCGTTGTAACACTTCGCTTATTCTTAGTGATGAGCTTGAGAAATGTGTTGCTGAACCATAGCAAGTAATAATTACAGTTTGCTGCGTTACAGTATAGTGTTACTGTGATTTTACGCATAAACACTGAAAATATGGAAACATATTTTCTATATTCACATTTTATTTTGGGCTAATTTAGAATATTCGTCTGAGTGTCCAAGTTCATTTAATCTAGCTTAATGATCTCATTATAAATGTTTAAGCATCTAAATATTGCGAGATTAGCTTTCCAAGTTCAATTTTGGAAACAAAATATTTCTTGGATATCCTGCAGTAATGTTACGCTGCAACCTAAGCAATGTGTCGTTACACTTAAGAAAGACCTTGTTGCATTACAGCGAAACTATTCTGCGTTATTGCGCTGACGAAGGAATAATTATTATTCCAGATTTGCTTATTGCAGTCTAATTATATTTAATGATTAAATATATTATCTGATTCTGATAATCACGTTTGAGAATCAGACAATGTCATTTGAGAAAGATTTTGGAAATGGAAACTCATTTTCCTATTTCAATCGTTAAGGGATTTAATTGTTCCATACTTACATGGAAGGAATATCATCAATGATTTCCTTCCCTTCTTGGTCATTATGACCGTTGAGCATCCTGTTGCTGATCCACGATTACAGCTTCCTGTATTCTGATTTTAGGAAACAAATTATTCGTTTTTGGGAAACCGATTATTTGTTTCTTTCCTTTTTATACCAGACGACCCTCACATAATCTCTCGACGTTTTCGAACGTTTTCTAAGTAGGCTGAGTGGCTGAGTGGTCTGAGTGGTCGACGGAGAGCGGAAGGTGCTAAGTGTCTCCTAGTTCTTATTGCTCGCAAACTGCGTGCGAGGGTGTCAAGGGGCTGAGTTCAGATTCCTTGATCGTCGTGAGAGGGACTAGGTGTCCTCAGTGCATTCAACGAGCAGACGGCGAATCGTCTGAGGGAAGCTAAGTGAATACCTGTGCTAATTGCAGTAACCGGTTGCTGACCCATCAGCAAGAAGCCGTTCTTGTCGTGTCTTTTCGCAGGGAAGTCTCGAGCCTACGGAGTTTGAGCAGTTAGACACGCACTTGCAGGTGCGCGCCAGAAGTCTCGTGCCTGCAGGGTAGAGCAGGAGTTGGGAACGCTGCCGTAGTGGAAAGAGGTCCTCCCGAGCACAGGGGTGCTGTGCAAAAGTCTTGAACGCCTGATACAGAGGGTTAGTAAAGCAGGTTGCGTGGAAGCCAACGGAACGGAAAATTCCACCTTAGGCACTGGGTGTGCAGTGCAGCGAGTCACGGCTGTGGTAACCGTGCACGTCCGAACTGAGTGTAGGACGTATACCTTCTAAGTGGTCTTTATGGTTTTCTTTGTGATTTTTGTGTGGTTTCTGTCTTTGTGGTCTTTGTGGTTTAACTTTGTGGTTGTCTCTTAAGCAAGTGCAGATTTATCTTAAGGAGAGACAAGATCTTTGTGGAAATCCTCTTCTGAGCAAACAAGTGCCGAAGTATTCCTTTGCTGTGAATCAGAAACGAGCTGCTCTCCGAGAAGTCGTTCTTCACTGTAAGGAATTATCTGTGAGGATTTATATACTAACGCAACGTTGTCTTTGTGCTTTGATAGTCAGGCTTATATCAAGCGACAACGAGCTGTGTGCGAATCCTTTGAGCAATCAACTGCTGAGCGTGAGCATCATTCTGCTGGACACGAGAAGACGTCCACTGTGTGAGGAGCTGACCATTGCCAGGAGTGATCATCTATTGTACAGGATTCTAAATCTCACTTTGTGAGAGAAACATACGCCTAGTGCAAGGGCTCTTTGCACCCATTATTTTCAAATAGTGGAATCACCTCTACGGTGGAAAGTGGACGTAGGTCGATTAAGGCCGAACCACTATAAACTGTTGTGTCCCTTACGATTGCGCAACACTCGTACGAGAATCCAACGATTAAGTTGTAACGATTATAGCAAAGCAGTTCTCATTCTGAGAAACGTTCTGCTGTGATACAGTACGCTTCCGCTGACACTGAGAAAGGGCGAAAAAGTTATAAACACTAATTCACCCCCCTCTTAGTGTTCCTGAACGATCTAACATGCGCAAAAACGCAAACAATATAGATTTATTAATGCCCTTAACTGTTTTTCAGCCAAATTGAATTCAAGAGAGAATCGGGTTTATGGAAAGTGAAGTTAGTACCATTTCTCGACTTCCCTTAAAATGAAATGCCCCCGTCTGCATTTGTACCTCACGGTGCTGTTACAGCGAACCTGGCGAGCCATTGATGCCGTACGTTGGTGAGTGCGTAACCATCTTCTGAGGGTCTTTATCTTCGAAAATCCGAAATAAACCCTCGAATGTATATAGCTTCGTTGTCTTGAACGCGTTGAATGGGATGCTTGCCTTGGTTGTTCGTAAGGCACGCCCCGAGAATATCTTTGCCATTCTCCAAGATGTGCTTTGGGAAGAAAACTTACATCCGTGTGAATCTTTGTCGCTGGGAGCCACTCGTCCAGGTGACAACCTCTGGGGTAATTAGAGGGAGGTGACAGCGCTGCTGGTCGATGAGGGGTAGTGGATCTGGTCGCCGGGTACGATGTCGGTTTATGAAATGAGGTAAAGCACGGCTGACTCGGGGCAAGGCGCAGCCGAGGCACTAGGAGGTCAAGGCAGGAGGATCCACGACTAGGAGACTCTCTGGTGGTGATCGAGGGATGCCTGATGAAGGGACTGAGCGTGGAACGGGTTTGCCGGGAATTAGAACTAAGACAGGGCAGTTCCAGATTTGGCTGATTCGTGCTTCATCGGCTAGAAAGAAGGCCGGCTTCTGGAGTCAAGGATCACCTACAATAGAGATGATGGGGGAACCCTCATGAACGGACGAGCTTGATGGGTCTGGGATTGGTGCTGATGTTGATGTCGAAGGAGGTGGAGCCAATGGCGAGGAGGCGTCGCCGGAGGTAGCTGGCTTCGAGTCTAAGGTCGACAGACTCGGAGGCCAGAGAACAAGGTGTTGGAGAGGTCGGCCACCAGTAGGAGGAGAAATAGGTCACCGTCGCTGTGCTCTGTCTGCAAGAGAGCTGAGCTAGGGGTATGTCACTGCATCTGCGGAGAGGAGCTGGTACGCGGGTATGCGGGAGTTGAAGCGCGAGGTCGAATTGACCGCCGAAAGGGATAGTCATCTACTGGGAGGCCAAGTCACCGGCTATCACTGATCCTGAGCAGACGACTGTCGGGCGGGGGAGAGGTCGATTCCGGAATTTTTCTTCTGAATCTCGATATGATGGAAACAACTGGAAAGGAGGACTGATGCGGGGTGTTGCAAACATTGTTGCTGGTTGTGAGAAATAAAAAGAATCGAAGTAGACAAATTCACGTAATTAAACGGAAGCAAAGGAAAGAAGCTACCAGGTGTCGAAGACGTCTTGATAGAGGAGTGATATGAGGCCGTCGAGGAATAATCTGAAGCTACTACCGCGTCCAAGGATGGCTCGGCCGGCGGGGATGTAACTCATGCAATTTTTACCAAGAAACCAGAAGAGAAATGCTACCTTGGGCGATGATTTTCTTCGGAAACGATTATTCTTGGAGTCTCTCTCAAGTCCGTCTCTTCTCTGATTGTGTCTCTTTTCTCCGAGTGTATGTTGTATACTTCCCCAGGTCTAGCTATTTATAGGGAGCAGGTAGTGATTTTTTATTAGATCTTTTTATGATTTTTCCTGATTTTCTGGGATTTTCGTAGATTTTTCTTGATTTGTGTTTATTTTTTATTTTTCTTGATTTTGGGTGATTTTCGGTGAATTTATGCATTTTTGTAGATTTTTCATGATATTGTGCATTTTTGTAGATTATATTACATTCTAAAAAATTGGGGTATGACAGTTGCCCCTCTTTGTTAGAATGTTTGGTAAAATGTTCGAGCAAAGAATTAATAATAACCCAATTTTTTGGAAAAGGAATGCTAAGGCGTCACGTTTGTTAATAAATACATAACCAAGAGCTGGTGAAAAGGGGTATAGCATTTGTACGAACGCTTAACTAAAAAGAATTGAAAATGGTGTGGCGTTTGTACGAACGCTTAACCAAAAGGGTGAAAAATGATGTTGCGGTTTTACAAACGCTTAACCAGAAGGTAATTAGAAATGGTGTCGCGTTGGTTGGTGCCGCGCCTATTAATAGACACTTAACCAAAACTGAAAAATCGGAAGTAGTGTCACGTCTGTTAGTGGACGCTTAACCAAAATGGAGGTTGGTGTCATATTTGTTATTAAACGCTCCACCTAATCGACTTCAAAATGGCATACGTTTGTTAATAAACGTTTTACCGGATGGTATCGCGTTAGTTCGTAAACGCTTATCGAGTGGCGTTGCATTTGTTAGTAAATGCTTAACCATAGTGGAAAAGTGGTGTGACATTTGTTAATAAACGCTTTAACCAAATTGAAGATGACATT
This sequence comes from Melastoma candidum, assembly GCA_023653495.1. Lineage (NCBI taxonomy): Eukaryota > Viridiplantae > Streptophyta > Magnoliopsida > Myrtales > Melastomataceae > Melastoma > Melastoma candidum. The sequence continues at coordinate 10,833,268 of CM042888.1, read as the reverse complement.
GCGTTTGTTAGTAAACGCTCAATCGAGTGGCGTTGCGTTTGTTAGTAAACACTTAGCCAAATTGAAGGTGGTATTGCGTTTGTACGAACGCTTAACCAGAAGGAAATGTGGTATTGCGTTCGTACGAACGCTTGACCAAGAGGAATGTGGTATCTCGTTTGCACGAACGCTTAACCAGAAGGAAAGGTGGTATTGCGTTTGTACGAACGCTTAACCAAATAGGAAGGTGGTATCGCGTTTATACAAACTCTTAACCGATTTGGAGATGACTTTGCATTTGTTAGCTTAGTCGAGTGTGGTATCGCGTTTGTTAGTAAACGCTTAACCAGTTTGATTGAGAAATGGATAACTTGACTTGAAAGTATTGTCACACCATAAAAGTGCTTAGCAGCAGTGAAAAGGATCATACCTTAGCATAAAGGTCTAAGTTTTTGAAATCATGAAGTATGCTTGAGATTGTTTGCGTCTCCCATATGCACTTCTTGCTTAAATGTTGACTTCGAATTATATGAATGTAGGATGTTCTATATGCATGCGCTAAAATTTCATTTTTTCCAAAAAAGAGAAACACTTGTGTGATATAGAATAAAGAAAGGTTTTCTTACATCTCTCAAGGCTCACTCAAAGTATGTTTCTAAGCTATCAGAGTAGGAAGTTCGATTCATTTGAAATGAATGCTCAGAGGCTAGTCGAAAGAGACTTTGATTTTGGTTGTAATACAGGCTTGGTGTAAGACCATGTTTATAGAAGGCTTAATCTTTGAGGAAGAAAGCAAGTCAAAGAGTCTCATCGAATAAGACTCAAAATGCAAGTAAGCGTGGTTCTCCCAATGTGGACTTGCTCATCGCACAATACTCGAGGGCTTATGAGGATAAGAGTGTGTTGAGAAAGGTGCTGAAGAATGATTTCTTTTTTCTTTCTCGTTATTCTCTACATGAAATGAAGCTTTTGAACTTGAAGTGACTTGCCCCAGAGTGGCAATCAAAATCTTTTGTTTTATTGGGGTCAACTTTTGGCCCTTTTTTTTCTAACACTTTGCTTTTGCAACCGTCATGTTTCGGCCCGTGTGTCTAATTTTGCTTTCATTCTTTTGAACTGGGCTAATAACTCTCTTCTTTTTTTTGTTTGCCCCTGTCTCACTTTTTAATATTCAACAGACTCAGTTCTCTGGAATTGTTTCGAATGTACTGAAATGGTTGAAAGATGGTAGGAGTATTGTGTCGACTTGCAAGATCCATTAGGGATGTACTTCACACTCAAACTTGAGGAAGTGACACATCTACATTTGAGTCCTATTCGGAAGTATAGACTACATGAACTCCTTTTACCTCGATGTGAGACAACTCTTTGACTTGAAAAGGTCATTGTGTTTGGAAAAAATATCCACTTTGGTTAGAAATGGCTTGCAATGGTAAAGTGTTTGGGGATAAGAAAAAAATGCTTGATGTCATCCTAGCTAGAGCATTTTCCGTCAAAGGGATTTCCTTCCCACTCCGATGCTATAGTGTCTGAATTCCTAACAAGTGTTTGCACTTAACTCTCGAAAGGGTATGTGTATGGGGACAGGCTTGCCTTTCTATCTCTAGCACACTAGTGTTCCGTTAAGGAAAGTGTTTAAAATTTTGAGAATGCATGAGAATATGAACATGTAAGCAAGACAACTTACCTATGATGTTCGCTTCGACATTAAGACCCTATAGGGAAATAGATGATGTATACTCATGTTCAATGGGAGAAAATTTTAACTTGGAATGATACTTTTCTTTGTCGGTTACCTAACGACGCTCGATCGTTGCCCCAGTTAAAGCATCTGCGAAGGAAGGTAATATTGATTAGTCTCAAATTTCATATGTTTTGAATTAGAACGATATTTTCCTTTACTGGTTACCTAACAACGCTCGATCGTTGCCCCAGTTGAAGCGTCGGTCATCTAACGACGTTTGATCGTTGGCCCAGTGAAGCATGGCTTCTGAACCTCGTAAGTTGAGTACTTTTTGTCAGTCTTTTCTTAGTTTGATGATCTTGCAATGTTTGCTTCGACTTGATGACCTAAAAACGCTCATTGGTGCTCCTGTTAAAGAATCTGCGCCAAAAGATAGTTGTGACTAGTATTAGTTTCATGTATTTAAATTGGGACGATATTTTTCTTTACCAGTTACCTACAACGGTTTATCGTTGCCCCGGTTAGAGTATCTTTTGTGTAGCATCAAAATTCTCTCTTATGACCGTAGTAACCATCTAGTGACTCAGCGTTGTGGACATAGCAGCCTGTAAGATATAATATTTCAAAAGTGTCATAAAATGAATGGAAAAAAAATGAAGAAGAAGAAGCGAGAGGCATTAGGACTACCTTACTAGTCCACGGTGAGAATGTAGCAAGGTGACTCGACCTAAGCAAAGGCGCGTTCTTTTGTCCACAAGTCGAACACAATAAACTCGACACAATTCAAAAAACTAAAACTCAATAGGGAAAAGTCGGAACAATTCGCCCTTCAAATGGTTTAGTGGTCACTCTAACTAAGTAGCAGAAGAAAGGGGTGGAAGCTCAGCCCCAAAATCATCATTTGCTATCATGTTCGCATGCTCAGGTAGAGGATTTTGTTGAATATTTGGAGGGTTGATCGGGGTTTCGAAAGCTATTATCTTGTTGTCAAGCAACGACTGCATTTTGAATCATAGCGCGACGCAGTTCCTCATGTCATGACCAATGCCACCTGAATGATAGTGACAGACTGCGTTTGGATTGTAGCTGCGAGAAGACGGGTTGACCTGTGCTGGGGGAATGGGAGTGATGTAACCCATTTCATGCAAGCGGTGATACATGACATCCAAAGGATCAAGAATTGGAGTTAGATCTGCAATTCTCTTGTACGATTTAATTGTCTGATCGGCATTGTGCTCTGCTTTAGGAATGTGGCTGTGCTCCTGAAGGTTGTGGGTCTTCCATCTGCATTTGGGTTTGAACGAGTTGTTGACGATCAATATACCTTTGGACTTGAATTTGCAGATGCATAAGCTTTGTTATTCTACTCTACATTTGCGGACATCTCACCCCTTCCTTTTTCGCGAGGCATTGGATTAACATTTGAGCTGACAGAAATGAGATCGTCCCTTATAACATCATCCAACCGTTCCGCGTTTAGTACAACTTGACTGAACAAAGAGCCACGTTGTGTGAACATGTATTGATAGAAGTCCTTCGGGAGGAGGCGAAGAAACTCATCCACAAGTTCTCTCTCTTTTAGTGGAAGCTGTATTTGTAATGCCTTCTCACGTATTCGACGAGCGAAATCCTTTATAGACTCGCTGCGATATTTCTCAAGCTTACGTAGATCCGATATAGTGAGCCCCATTTCAATGTTAAAGCTATAGTGGTTCAGAAAATCGTGCGCCAACTCTTTGAATGACACGTACTTAGTGGTGTCCAAAGATAGATACCAGTGTAGTGCAGTACCAGCAAGGCATTCCTGAAAGAGAGCTACATAGAGTAAGTCATCCTTTGGGTAAATGGACATCTTGTGGAGAAAATGCTTCAGATGCATCTTCGGACAACCAATCCCCTTAAATTTTTCGAAGTCTGGTAGCTTGAATTTGTGGAGGACTGAGATCTGTGGGACTTGAATGTCGTAGTCCTGAAGGGAGTAGATGTTATGCCCCTGGACCGCATTCAGTCTTTCTTTAAGGTGAGCAAGGCGTTTATGTTCGCCCTCTTGTATGGATGCAATTCTAGCTTCAACTCTAGCCTCGATGTTAGCTTCTTCTTCTGGCGATGGAAATAGCTCTTCTAGTGCGGCTGCATTTTGCCGTGTTGGTGTTTGAGGGACAGTTCCAGCAACACGGACCTCCGGCAAAGTGGCGAGTGGAGGAAATGTTTCAGGATACCGAAATGGTTGCACCCCCTCGGTGTCAGCATTAGAATGAACCCCCGTGTTGTGGAATGATGCATGGTGGGGAGGTGCCAACCCTGAAGCAGCGCCTTGTGACGGATGCAGAAAAGGAATTCTTGGCGGAGTCGTGGTCAACGGCATTGGTGCTGTAGGCATTGGATGTACAAAGGATGGGAGTGGAGGCATTGTTGTTGCCGATAAAGGAGGTGTCGGCATTGCAGTAGAGGAGCTTGTCTATTGGTTGTGGATCATGTTACGCAATAGGGCCATGTTCTCGAAAAGTATATCCACTCTTGCCTCCAAACAGGTATTTGAAGTGTGCTGCTGAAGTGTGCTGCTGAACCCTGCTGCCTGATGAATTGTTCAAAGCGGCACCCGATCCAAACTGGTGGTCATCGATCATTGAATGTCTGATGAGAGCAAGAGTGGAGTCTGTAGACATTTCTGTATTGGGCAGTGTTGTGTCGGTCCGGGGGAGTCCTGAGCTAGCCATGTGTACTGTCCAACTTCGCAGCTTGAACGAGCGTGTCCTTGGGAGATTTATTTTGGTACCTTGTAACGAATTAAAAGAAAGAATGGTTGGGGAAGATGACTTGATGATTTATGGATGCTTTGGGTGTGTATTCCATATTTGGCATAATCAAAGAAAACTAATTCAAAGTTTAAATAAATCATAATCGAATTCCTAATAAAGTTAACCTATACAATTGAAAAAATGAATTACTAAGTGGTATACAAGCCTCTAAATCTAGATAACCCTAAGCCAAGAACAAAAACGTCGACGCTTGAACGAGCGGGCCTCCGCATCGAGCTTTTCCGCTTCGATTTCTGGTGGAGTGAAAGGATGACGAGTTAGTCATGAATACCATAGGCTGACGATCCGTCTCGTCTTTATGTCTTCAATGCCCCTGCTTGGGTATAGGAAATCTGACTCGATTGGTGGTTGCAGTTCTTCTAGAGGAATTGGCATTTATGCACCACCTCCAAATTGATGTGCAACACGAGCTGGTAGGTAATATGATGACCCGTAGATTCCCAATATAAATGTATGAACCCTTTGTAGAGTCGATGAGTACGTTATCCATTTTGAAACAGCTAGCCATGGGGTAGAAGTCCGCTCCTGTGAGGGCCTCGAAGAAATCATGAACTTGACGGAAGCTCCTATTCAGGAAGATAGCATAGGTGGCCATATAATGCATCAACCTTGGAGCGTGGTTAGGACGCAGTGCGTATCCGATGATTGCCAAATGTGTTAAGAACCATGTTTGCAATAGCGGCAGGCAGAAAGATGCGGTGTGGTGTCTGATTCCACGCTGAGCTTCAGAGGCAATCTTAGTCAATCCATAGTAGGTTTCTCCTAGTAGGTTTGGTACAAAAAGGCGATCTTCCAAGATGGCCCTTGCAATGTAGACTGCCCGGGTGCCTATTGAATTCACGGTACCAGGGTAAAGGATCATTCCAACAAAGAGGAGAACGAATGCTCGTGCGAATGGTTATCCGTCATCTTCCTATGGGAAGTACGGTGCATGCCGAAAGGTAAGGATCCTTTTGATTGGAATATGACCTAGCTTTGTATGTAAGATTAGGCTACGAACCGCTGCGTATTCCATCCTGAATCGCAAAAGGCAACTCGTCGTGTACTGATCCTCTCCAAACAAGGGGAAGGACCCCTACTTATGGCAGAAGCCTGTCAACTGCAGGTACTCTTCGTAAGTGGGAGCCAACTCGAAATTGTTGAAGTGGGAGGTAAACGTGTTTGTGTTCCATTTTGCAAGGACATTTTGTAGAACAGCCCAGTCCAGCTCCACTTTGATGTGTTCCATCATATCTTTCAGTTTTAACCCCACGAACCTTTTCTCGCTAAGTAGAAGGCTATTAAACCAATCCCTCAACAACTTCATCGGAGGTTGATCTAGCCTCAATCAAATGTAAGCTGACATCTTTGGGACCTGCGAAAGGGTTAATTGTTTTGCCATGATTATGTCAAATATGGCCTTCATGAATGAATGTAGTGCGAAACGAAATAAGAAAAACCTTACCGACCGAGCCTGAAATAACCTACTAGATAAAGCCTAAGCAAATGGTTAGAGTCATAACATGTTATATGGCCTTCAAACACATGCCTATCTAGACCGGCTTTTGACTCACTCTCGGACAAAAGGGTGAGTTGGCATATGTCGCAAGTAAAGGGGTAGACAACCACGCCCATATGGCAGTTATACCCCAAATCTTAGGTGTCCCTGGGTTTTAGGACGACTCACTGTATGCATGGCAGAGACAATCGGAAAAGTAAAGAGCAAACACACTCCATACAAAGCCTAGGTTGCCCCCAATTTTGAAATCGATTTTTTAACCATAATTCTCTAGAAAAATACCCAAGTGTCCCCGACGGAGTCACCAAATCCATCGCGGGTGGATCCCGTTTCCGGTTCCATCTAAAATGGATATCCTCCCTTGACGATAGGGCTTCGGATTTGGAAAATGTATCAGAGTCGCCACTAATTTATTTTAAGTTCAAGTTAGAAAAACTATAGAGATTCGTATAGGTTCCGGAATTATTGATTACTAAATCGCATGCATCACAAAGAAAAGGGGACATCTTTATCGTGTGTTTCCGATGTCCGAATTTATTTGAGCTCGGTTTTTAGAAAAAGAGATTGTTTGACAATAAAAAAATGATCTCGAGCTCAATGATGCTTAAAAGTCTAAGTGAATAATTTTTATGAAAATATTTCTTAAAAATTGATTCCGCAAAAACGCAAGCAATATGGATTTTTTTTTGATAAGTAATAATTCATAACCCATAAAAAAAATTAGTCTGTACAAAAACCACAGGGGCATACCCTTGGAAATCCAACTATCACAAAACTAACGTATACCCCGTATACTTGCTTAAAACAAATAAATCAATCTATGTACGTGGCAATGACGCAATAATAAATGTAGCCAGTGTCCTGGGAGGCGCTCGCCTATGCGACGCTTATTACGTTCCATCCACACGTAATAAACACATCCTGCAAACATCCGAATGAAGGGCCGACGATGTCGTAATGTAACTCCAGCTGGTGTGACTAGCAGATTCATAATAGCGCTAAATCTACGTGGAAAATTCAGCGCCACAAGTCGACCAAGAGTGTACTGCCATACCTCCGCTGAGTATGAGCATGTGAAGAATAGGTGGTCGAATCGCTCTCTTCTCAATCCACATAAAGCACAAGTCGAAGAAGAAGAAATACCTAGAGAAAAGAGCATATCCGAAGTGTATAGCCTTCTCTGAACAGCTAGCCACAGAACAAAGGAGAACCGTGGCACCATAGCCTTAGACCAGACAAAGCTAGCCCAAGGAACGGTCTCATACTCGCTGTAAATATACCTCCATGCAGAAGCAATAGTGAAAACACCATCAGACCGTAAGGACCAGACAATCTTATCAGGTATACCTGGTGATGGGTAACATGTAACCGGCAGGAGCTCATATAGCCTGTCAAAACACGCACACCTATGCCGATGAATCCTCATATCACCATCATCAACATAACTCCGCCAGCTCGGATCCAAAAAGAAATCCGCCACAGACACAGTATAAGGAATCCCTGACTGCTCGATCTCCTCACGTCCAAAGATCTCCACCAAAGGGCCCAATGGAGACCAAGAATCATACCAGAAGGAAATCATACTATCACCCATACGCCACGAGATAAGTCGGCGGACAAGGTGCCTCAACGTCAATAATCGTCTCCAAATCCAAGAACACCTATCCGACTGCCTCACCTGCCAGAACGACTTGCCCTTCAGAAGATACGTGCTCACCCAACGAGCCCATACGGAGTCCTCCGGATCTGAGAAGAGGTGCCAAATGTGCTTCAGCAATATAGATTTATTAATTCCCTTAACTTTTTTTCAGCCAAATTGAATTCAAAGAGAGAATCGGGTTTATGGAAAAGTACCATTTCTCGACTTCCCTTAAAATGAAATGCCCCCGTCTACATTTGTACCTCACGGTGCTGTTACAGCGAACCTGGCGAGCCGTTGATATCGTACGTTGGTGAGTGCATAACCGTCTTCTGAGGGTCTTAATAAACCCTCGAATGTATATAGGTTCGTTGCCTTGAACGCGTTAAATGGGGTGCATGCCTTGGTTGTTCATAAGGCACGCCCCCAGAATATCTTCCCCATTCTCCAACATGTGGTTCGGGAAGAAAACTTGCATCCATGTGAATCTTTGTCGCTGGGAGCCACTCGTCGAGGTGACAACCTCTGGGGGAATTAGAGGGAGGTGACAGCGCTGCTGGTCGATGAGGGGTAGTGGATCTGGTCGCCAGGTACTATGTCGGTTTATGAAGTGAGATAAAGCACAGCTGACTCGGGGCTAGGTGCGGTCGAGGCACTATGAGGTCAGGGGAGGATGAGCCACGACTAGGAGACTCTCTGGTCGTCGTCGAGGGATGCTTGATGAAGGGACTGAGCGAGGAACGGGTTTAACCCGGAATTGGAACCGAGATAGAGCAGCTCCAGATTTGTTTGATTCGTGCTTCATCGGCTAGAAAGATGGCTGACTTCTGGAGTCAAGGATCAGCTACAACAGCGATGATGGGGGAACCCTCTTGAACGGACAAGCTTGATGGGTCTGGGATTAGTGCTGACGTTGATGTCGAGGGAGGTGGAGCCAATGGCGAGGAGGCGTCGTCAGAGGTAGCTGGCTTCGAGTCTAAGGTCAACAGACTCGGAGACCAGAGAACAAGGTGTCGGAGAGGGTCGGCCACCAGTAGGAGGAGAAAGAGGTCACTGTCGATGTGCTCTGTCTGCAAGAGAGCCTAGCTAGGGGTATGTCGCTGCGTCTATGGAGAGGAGCTGGTACGCGGGTATGTGGGAGTTGAAGCGCGATGTCAAATTGACCGCGGAAAGGGATAGTCATCTACTGGGAGACCAAATCACTGCTATCACTGATCCTGAGCAGACGACTATCGGGCGGCACTATGGGGAACGTCCATGCCATGAATTCGACTGAAATAAGGTGGCAAGAATGAAGAGTCGCTGGATTTGTCCTAGATTTGGGCATGCTAGTGTAGGGAGAGGTCGGTTCCGAGATTTTTCTTCTGAATCTCGACATGATGGAAACAGCTGGAAAGGAGAACTGATGCGGGGTGTTGCGAACATCGTTGCTGGTTGTGAGAAATAAAAAGAATCAAAGTAGACAAATTCACGTAATTAAACGGAAGCAAAGGAAAGAAGCTACCGGGTGTCGAAGACGTCTGGATAGAGGAGTGATCTGAGGCCGCCGAGGAATAATCTGAAGCTACTACCACGTCGAAGGATGGCTCGACCGGTTGGGATGTAACCTGATGCAATTTCTACCAAAAAACCAGAATCTCAAGTCCGTCTCTTCTCTGAGTGTGTCTCTTCTCTCTTATTGTATGCTTCCCTAGGTCCGGCTATTTATAGGGATGATTTTTTTATTAGATCTTTTTATGATTTTTCCTGATTTTATGGAATTTTTGTGGATTTTTCTTGATTTTGTATTTATTTTTTATTTTTCCTGATTTTCATGCATTTTTGTAGATTTTTCATGATATTGTGCATTTTGGTAGATTTTATTATATTCTAAAAAATTGGGGTATGACACCGGGTTTGTTCAGTTCAGCTGTCCGGAAAAAACTACTTCTCTGTCTCATAAAGTTGTGTTCTTTCACAATGGGGATATCGATGGAAGGGATTTGGAAAACTGTCTGTTGATATAACCTCCATCAATGGCATGTATTCATCTGGACGCAAAGGCGTACGGTTCTTCGCTTTCATGTCTCATTTGTAGGAACTTCTGAATTGGCTAAACTTACTTTTGATATGTTTGTGATATGTGGCAGGAATTCAAATTGTACAAATCACATTTGAAAATGTCGTTGAGCATCAATCTCTAAGATATCCACCCTCATATGACAGAGCTTGCTGAATCCATTGGTCATAATTTGGATTTCAATGCTTCTCAGGTTTAAACCTCGTGTCTCCTTTTCTGACCAAAGGCTTTCCTTTTCCTTTCGGCTTATTGTTACTCACTGCAGTTCTCAATTTTGTCTAAACTCCAGGTTCATTTGTTCAGTGCCACGGCAAGAGGAAATGGATCTCTCATCAAGTGGGCTGTACATCCTGTAGCATCATCCGAAATCATATCGAACACAACGGAAATGGTATGCAAACGAGCTACAAATAAAGGTGCATCTTCCAGAATTGAGTGTGAACACATGCTGACAAGTTTGATTTATACTTTCAGGATATTATTGCCTGGCTCGTGGAGCATCTTGTTCAGCTTCCTGATACCTTTGGAAGATATCAATTTATTGAATGAAACATTGAGCCTCCAACATGACGGTATTTTCTCTTAGCTCTGAGAGTTGGGCCATGATCATGAGTGTGGATCACAGAACGATGGAATGATTCTTTCAACCGTTCTCGCATTTGTAAACTTTTTCTGTGGAAGTTGGCATGCTGTTCGTTTACACGTCAAGAATAGTTTTCGACTGTCCAGTGATTATATCATTCTACTACGGACCAATGCCTTGTCTGTAGTGCGCTGTTTTTATCTGCGTATTATTCAGTGGGGTTGAATTTGATTCCACAAAAACAGATCATTCTTCATCTTTCTAACTACACAAAGTTTGGCAGGACACAGTGGCAGTGGCATTTCTTAGCAGTGGTGTTGACAGTTAATGTTCATCCTGGCGGTGTTACTACAGATTCTCAGAATATGGTTCATCTGGAGGAAGAGGCAGCAGTCCATGACTGCGTACAAACTCAATGACATGGTCGCTCCGGAGCAAGAGCTACAGCCACTGTGATGCCTTGTGTTGATACGAGGTTCCTGTGGTCACCATCCACCAGCATCAGCACTACAGAGTTTTTTGTTTCCCGGTCAGCCTTGCCATACCAATGGCGCTTTTCCAACAGCTCATAGAGATCAGGAAATCGGCGTTTTCCCGGCCAGTTCTTGACGCAATGCTTACGGCAATACCGTGCATTGTAGTGCTCAGCCTCTTCTATGAACAGACCACAAAGTATAGTGTCACTTATTATATTTCCACACTTCTCTTCTTGACAATGAATTACATAAACAAAGTACATTTCTTACAAGGTACCAGAGGTGCTGCAGCGAATTGACAGCAGATACCAAATGACATGAGGAATGATAATGTACAACATTTTCAACCTCCAAGGCTGTTGAATGGAAGGCAGCCTTGGCCATGGGGCTGTTCTTGCAATTGGGAATCAGATGCAAGCAAATTCACCTACGCAAAACATCATCAAATGACCAACTTTATCGAGTAAGTCTAACAATCTCGATAAGCAGTTGCAACCACGCTGATTTTTACCTTCACGATCTCCCACTTGGAGCTTCGTCTCGTCGATGCAGCCAATATGCTGAAGTGAAAATCCTATCGCCAAAGCATCGGACATAAGCCAATGAACAAATTGTGTACCTTCGAAGGAGAAACAAATCTTGACTTACCCTGAAGGGATCGCCTCTTAAGGATTGTACAAACAAGGAATTTCCCGACTCACCATCCTATGAAAGAATGCCAACATCGGACAATTAACACTTTTCTTACAAACACTAAGATTGATTCGAAGGAGCTTGTTTAGCTATGCCATTCATTACCTCCATGACTACATCCCTCAACCGTCTTCCTGTTTGGGCGCAGCAGATACGTACCACATGCTCGTCGCTGCTTCCGCTGATAATGTAGTCCCCGCCATTCATGTAATATGAGCGAGTGTAATTTTGTGCGCTTCCACTCGAAGCTATGTTCAAGTCCAAGTGGAGCCTCCCGTCAACTGCCAGGAGCTGCTTAACCTGCTCAGAAGTGTCACAACAGTAAGACAACAGCGAGCTCAGCTATAACCCAAATGGATGAACTGATTTCTCAGCAGCATACCTCATTATCAACGGCTGAGACAAGCAGATGCACATCATCGGGAGAGAAGCAAACCATAACATTGCCTCGCGAACTCGATGCTCTATAGCAAGGCTTCACAAGCTTCTGCCTTAAATCCCACATTTTAACATCGCGGTCGAATGACGAAGTAGCAAACAAGAACGGGCAATGGTGGGCGAACTTGGCCACGTTTATGGGCTCAGAATGGAGATTAGAGAGCAAGTTTAGCCGTTTTCCACTCGCGACATCATACAGAGCAATGTCCTTGGTATACCCACTCGTGAGGAACCAGTCATCGGTTGAATTGACGTGAACAGAAGTCAAATGTTCGAAATCATCGTAGGCGACAGTGTCATAAGTGTAGGACAAGTCTGGAACTTTTGGCGGCAGCAAGTTGACGTCGAACAACCTTAAGGATCCATTGTCAGATCCTGCTATGAGCTAACTCACCAGAAAAAGCATTTTTAGATATAACCTCACCACATACATCTCACTAATCTTGCTCGAAACTGGGGTGGTGTCATACCTTTGAGGGGAACTTTTTGAGCCAGCAGAGACCCAATATGCTGTTCGGCATGCCTGTCGACGATACATGACTGAATAGCTTTCCATTCTCATGATTGATTATTATTAACTCCCCATCAAGAGTTCCAAATGCCATAAGACTTGGATCCACCGGATGGTACTCGAACTGCCTCGGCCTAAGAGGAAGGTTGTCTTCCTTTGCAAGGTGGCTGATTGGGGACACTGCCTGTATGAGCGGCCAAAAGGACAGCCCGACTTTTGCTGCATTTAGAGATCGAGAGAAAAAATGACTTCCGGGTCTCCTTGAAACCCGCTTCTTTATCTTCCTAGTGTTTTGGTCGAAAAAATTGCACTGTCCCATCTGTCGTTCATGCAAGACATGAAGCACGCTTTCAGCATGCATCCTCTTGTACGGGAACTGCTCATAGCACCTTGAGAACACAGTTCTTGCCAGTTTCCTATCCTTCTCTTGGATGGGAAGATTATCCAAGACTTTAAGTTCAGGTAGACAAGCGATCATATGCTCTCGATAATACTTCTCGAAGCAAATGGGCGAAGGATGATGAGAAATGTAATTCCTCCATAAGACTGTCCCGTCTCTTGTATCCCCTTCATCAATTCCAAACTGCCCGGCTTTAGATGAATCGAAGAGATTCATTTTCTTAATGTGACTAGAAAGCAGAGGTTCACTATCCTCGTACAGCATGTTTCGTCTGTCACAATCTTCATTTGTTAGCAATGGTCCAGTCTTAACGGGACGTAATCGCCCGACCTTTTCATCTGCACGAAAAAAAAAACACCATTAGCGTTTTTCACCATCCCAGTTGAACTATGACAGATGACCACAGTTCCTAAACAATGCTCGATAAATGTAATCAATTCTTAGAAGCTATGGTTATTCTTACCATGAAAGGACGAACACGGGCCTGTATCGAGGCAACACAAGCACTTTTGAAACCGCAATTCCTCCAGACATGGGAGCTTCGACAACACCGCGGTTGTATTCCCCAGATTAGTTATTCGTGTCTCACACATCGACAGGCGGACAAGCTTAGGCATGTCGGAGAAACAATCCTTGTGAAGGCTAGTGATGGACATACAAAAGTCCAGATTCAGGAAATGCAAATGGGAGAATCTTCCGGCCATGTTGAGTTTCTGAATTTGGGTCATCCAAAAGTTCAAGATACGGCAACCTATCCCATCTTTAGCTATACGTCTGCGGGGACGCCGAGATCATGTAGACATTCAAGCACCGGTTATAACAAGAACAATTCAGATCAGGTTCGTGGGGATATGGGAAACATACCGCAAAAAATCTTCCCCAAACGATGGATCCTGGAAATCGATGATGTATAGCTTGGATCCTATCGAATTGACAAGAGACATGACAACATCCGCGTTGAGGGAACCAGGTGACTTTTGGACAATGTCCACGGCATCGATCTCGGAAGGCCCAAGCTGTGTGAAGGTGTCCACCAAGGGGCGAATATCTGCATCAGCTAGATGGTCCAGCGAGACAACCACGGTGCTCTCCCCATGCAGTATCCTATCTCTGGCGGCCTGAATCATCGAATGAAAGCTCAACACACAAACTACTACTCGAGGCCCCTGATCAAGACAAGCAGAAGCTCAAGGAAGATGGAGAAAATCAAAGAGGGAAAGAGAAGACCTTGGTGAACCAAGCTACAACTTCCGAATTAGGTGGGACTCGATGCTTCCCGCAAAACCCAAGATACCTACCATCAATTCCCATAAACGGAAACATTACTCCAATCCTACTGTGTGCAAGTACTCCAACCAAAGAGACAAATCCAAGCAATCCTTCCTCGCCAAGAAAACAGCATCAATCCCAAATTCCAGAAATGACCCCACGAATTCATATCCAGGAGATTTACGGAAAACAAATATCTAAACACTAAACCACCATTCCTCCCGGCAAATCCAACTAAAACGAACGCAGACACAAAGCTTTAACTTTGACCAAAACCCAGAGCCAGGAATCAGTCCAATCCCAGATACCTGGCAACCAATCCGGAGGAGGAAGCCATGGAGGAGGAGGAGGAGGAGGCCCCAGAAATCCCTCTGTTTGAAGAGTGGCTCAGCTGCCGGCGATTTCCTTTAATTGATGCGTGTTAATAACGAGATAGGTAGTCATATTATTATAAGCAGACCAACGTTTCAGTTCCAGGGTGGGTTGCAGAGGTTGGTTCGGACAGAGCACGTGCTTTGTTGGAGAGGAAACCACGAGTGTGTGGATAAGCACAAGGCACTTTTGCTTGAAACAATGTGTGAACGAATGAATGATTGTTTCCCCTCAATTATTTTGCGTGTGGGGATGGGGTGGAGGAGGACGACGACGACGACCTTTGAAATGACGTCCCTTATTACTTTTAATTTATCGGACGGACGGACGGACAGCCGGCGGTTCATCCGGTCATAAAAAAATCTTTTTGAGAAAGAGAGATTTCAAATTCCATTCTTTTACCGGGTTTTAGTAGGTGAAGCTTTGAAATGTAGGTAGCACTAAGTAATCAGTAAATAGTGTTAATAGTAGTAGCAGAGGGTAGAGGGGGGAGAGGCTAAAATTATGTGCACGTAACGTTACGTAGTTTACTAAATTTCGGCTTTTGGTTAGTAAAATTTACTAAACAGTAACTTTTTTTTTAGTAAATTTTACTAAACAGTGACGTGATTTGTTAGTAAAATGGTTAGTAATCGGTTACTAAAAGGGTTAGTAATTTACTAATGAAATTTACGAACCCTGTTAGTAAACGATTACTAACCATTTTACTAAAAGATCGTTTTGAATTAGTAAATTTTACTAAACTTTGAACAGTGATTTCTTAGTAAAATGGTTAGTAATCGTTTACTAACAGGGTTAGTAAATTTCATTAGTAAATTACTAACCCTTTTAGTAAACGATTACTAACCATTTTACTAAGAAATCACTGTTCAAAGTTTAGTAAAATTTACTAATTCAAAACGATTTTTTAGTAAAATCGTTAGTAATCGTTTACTAAAAGGGTTCGTAAATTTCATTAGTAAATTACTAAACCTTTTAGTAACCGATTACTAACCATTTTACTAACAAATCACTGTGCAAGTTTAGTAAAATTTACTAATTCCGTTTGTAAAAGTTCGGAAGTTTTAGTAATCATTTACTAACTTTTCGTAAAAATTTAGTAAATTACTGTTTCAATTAGTAAAATCGTTCGTAAATCTCCGCTAGTCTTAGTAATGGGTTACTAATCTTTTAGCGAAATTTAGTAACGCGTTACTAAATAGTTTAGTAATTTACTAACCTTAACAGTGAACTCCGAACCTAATTACTAACCTATGTTGGAGTGAAATTACGTAAAAGCCCCCGTTCGTTTTTACTAAAGGATTTACTAACCTAGTTTGTAACATATTGTTTTGCCTTCCTGTTCGCCGAGCCCTTCCCGTCGTCCTCCCCTCCGACCGTCCCCTCCGACCGCATTCCCTCCGACCGCATTCCTCTCGACGGTGCTGCAGTTGCCAGATTTGGAGGAAGCAGGAGTAACGTAGTGGGAGATGCGGGTGTCTCGAAGGAGGATGCAGCAGCTGTGGAGAATGCTTGTTTTGTGATTCTTTTGTGATATGCCGGATTTGGCAGTGAAGGTCCGAGCAACTCCTCAAATCGAAAACGCCGACGGTTGTGTCTGAGAGCAAGATCCGCCACTGTGCTAGTTATGCTTGTTTCAAGTAAAAGTTATGAGGTTTGATTTCGATGGGAAGTTAATGCCGTAGTGAATTTAGCTGCCTGCCCTTCCCAATGACGTAGTGAAGTTAGCTGTGAACCTCACAGGTGATCTGCCAGTGTTGACAAACAATGCTGCTCCGCGTTTGATCTGCATCTGCATTGGCTCATACCAATTTCTCATTACGATGAATTTTTTTGCAGCCTCTAAATCACGACCAGGATGTGTGCGTATGTTAGAATGAGTTGGTGGATACATTCAACCTAGGTGCAAGGGTGTTTAGTCGCATTCCACTCTTGAAGAAATGGAATTTGTCTTTAACCAGGAGCACGCGAAATTCGGTAAATGCTTTCTTGCTTTATCCATATATTTGCTTCATATTTTTCACCCATGGCTTTTAGACTAGTAAATCCCTTCTCTGTCCCATGATGTACACTATGTGAGTGCAGGTGAGCAGGATACGAATCACTTCGTCAATATACTTAGGGATATGAATGAAGATCAGTTGTTGAGTATGTCATTTCGGTCTGCCGAAGAAGTTGAAGAGTTCATTAAAATGTATTCAACGGTGCATGGCTTTTCAATTAGGAAAAGGGATCGTCAGAAACTGCGAAACGGAGAATGTGTCATGAGAAAGTGGGTTTGCTCAAGGGAAGGTGTATGTTCTGATTCAGCTATGTTAACGGCCAATAGTCGGGTGAGGGCATCTATGAGGACATCATGCAATTGTTTCTTCAAGGCTAGAGTTCAAGAGACTGGAGAATGGAATTTTACAGCAATTCAGTTGAAGCACAATCATGAAATGGTGAGTAATGGCCTGTCGTATTTCATGCGAGAAAGGCGCAACATTTCGGACGAAGATATGAAATTTGTAACCCGATTGCTTGATGTTGGGTTTAGACAATGCGATATTATGCGGCTACTTGTACACGTATCTGGTGGACATTCACGCGTTGGTTTCTTAATTAAGGACCTCAATAACAGGAAGCTGTACGAAGACTCAGTTCGGTGTAATGGTGGTTGTGATTCTGTGCTAGCATATCTTCTTTGTAGGAGGAGTAGTGACACGGGAATGGCCTTTTACACATTTGTGGAGAAGAATGAAGTGACTCGAATATATTGGGCCGACAGTACTTCAATAGCAGATTACCAATCATTCGGTGATGTGGTAGCTTTTGACTCAACTTTTAAGACGAACAAATATGGAATGCAGATGGTCATCATCGTGGGTGTGAATCATCATCATCAGACAACCATCTTTGGGGCTGCCTTGATGGCTTCTGAAACCATTGCTGATTATAATTGGCTATTGCGCACTCATACATTAGTCATGGGAGGAAAACACCCCATAAGTGTTGTGACTGACGCCGACAAGGCGATGATTGCTTCCGTGACAGAAGTTTGGCCAACTGCTAGGCACAGGTTATGCCTTTGGCATTTCAGCAGGAACATTGTGCGCCGTGTACAGGATGCACAAATGCGACGACGTATTTCCTCTTTTATGTATAACAGTAGACCATCCGACATAGTTGAAGAAGAGTGGACTTCCTTAATGACAAATACAGGTACGATAAGTACCAGATGGCTAGAACAGATTTATGCATGCAGACATATGTGGTGGCAAACGTATCTTCATGGACATTTTTGGGCGGAGCTTAGAAGCACTCAACGGTGCGAAGGTATGCATGCATATATGAAGGAATATGTCAATGTGAATCAGAAGCTGCATGATTTTGTTCACAATTTTGAGCGTGCAGTTGAAGACATTCGTCACAAGGAATATGAGGAGGACTTCAAGTCATCTCAAAAATGTTTTAGGCTTATTACGATGCTGCGACAACTTGAGGAGGATGCACGTCGCGTATATACTATGACGTCTTTTCGTAAGGTTCAGGCTGAGATACAGAAGGAATCAAAATTTTACGTTGAAGATGTACTACACGGAAACCTTGCCAGGGTATACACTCTGTCCTGTTATGGTGGTGATATTAGGTGCGTGCAATGTACATCTATGAAGTCTTCTGTCCAACTGAGTTGCAGTTGCTTACATTTTGAGACATTTGGTTTTCCATGTTCCCACCTATTCCATGTAGCCAAAATAGAAGGATTGTTGTCCATACCAAGTCATCTGGTCAAGCATAGGTGGACAATGAATGCAAAAAAACCAAATGAGGCTCTATTTCCACACCAGGTTTACGGTGTAAACGTTGATGATTTTCGGCAGGGTATTTTGCTGACAGCTTGCAGACGTATGTGCTTCTTGGCCGGAAAATCGGAGAAGTCATTCCGTAAAATGCGGAAAAAAATTGAAAGTTGGACGGCCGAGTTGGAGCTCAGTTGTACTGATGATGAAGGTAAGAAGTCCGATGATGATGGCAAAGAATATATATTCAAGTCATCCAATATGAATTGTGATCTCGGCAAACCTCTTAGTCCTCAACAATATGGAGTGAACAACCTACCTGATGTCAATGCGTGTAGTGAAGGTACATCCGCTCAGTTTTGTAATGATAACTCTGTGTTTGGTCAGTGGAATATGTAATATTGAATATGTCAATCATTGATGAAACTATGCAGTGATTCTGACTTCACATCCCATGCGTATACCAAAATGACATCCCCTGCTTGTTTGATTCAGCATTCCCTTCGTTCTATAACTATGCATGCCCCTGGTTAACAGTCATCCCCACCTGTAAACTACATTACAACATAACCTAAAAGGATATTCCAAAACACAGCTTTCTATCCTAAACCCAAATAAAGAAACATAATCATAGTTGCTTTGGTGGAGTCACTGTTAGCGAGCTTCCACGGGAGCTGTGGTTTCGCTACTTTCATCCTGCCGTTTCCTCTTGATCGTGGTATTGTCTTTCACCCTTTGGTATATAACCTTTCGAATATCATTTCCAGGCCACTTTATAAGGGAGATCACCAGCTTAATCCTATCAGAAACACCTACATTCTAAGTATGAAAGAGCAATTTAGTTAGTTTCGCAATTTGGTTTGGATAACATAACTATAGACGGCCAAAACATACCACAGCCTCAGCTCCTGCCGGTGGTTCAGCCAATGACATGAACTTCATGACATATAATCCACAATCATTGCTGAAAATATCAAATCATACGAACAAGATCGTCAATATTTATAACTACTGATATCCGAGTTAAATGGAATACTTTACTTACGGGTGACCGGCCGCCATTTGGTTAGGGACATTTGTTGGATATGTTATAGGCCAGGAGCAGATGTCGGGGATTTGATAACCTTTCATCTTGCTCTTCCCCTGATTTTCTTGCATGATGACACTTATGAGTTGAATAACACGCCGATGAAGGTCTGCCATCCCATGTACGTTGCTCAACTTGTTGTAAATTGTGTCCAATATGAACACTTCGGTTGACCTGAATGAGATCACTTGTAATGCCCAGTGTGATTCCGATATGCAAACCGGTATATGTATCTGCAATCAACAAAAGATTAACAGCAAACGTATGCTTACTAACAAGATTAACTAATATGCATGGCACAAGATGTATGACGGAATGATTACCCATTCAACTTCATTATTCTTCCCAATGTGCGACCTATAGTGCGAATATAGGCTAGCCGCATCAGATTTTGAAATGTTGGGCATGTTGGTACAACTGTATTGGTTGGCCGCAAGATTCTATTGCATAATCATGCATGGTCAGATAATGTTTTCAGATGTGGCAACAATGAACATGTGGTACAGGATAAGAAAAACTAACCCCTAACCAACTTGTGAGGTACCAAATTTTTTTCTTTGCAGGATCCACATCTCTCTGGAGCATCATCGCATGGAAGTCGATGATCTGTGTATGCAATTGCGTGTTATCATAAGGTGCATGTAACAAACTATGTTCAGTCGAACTACAATGTTTTCTTACATCACTGTCTATCCAAGCATCAGGTTTGAGTGTCAGTATGGATGATCGATTAACATGGACAAAGTCGGTCGTACACAAACATTCACTGCATACAAATATGAAATAAACGTTGGTAGCTTAAAAAATAATACTCTCACAGAAATCCAATACATAAAAGCCAAAGTCAATGAAACAAACCTATGTTCCCGGTCCTCATTCCATGCATACTCTAAGATATTCCATTGAGCTGGCGTAAATGATTTCACCTCACTCACGGCCATATTCTTTGGAATGATCTTTTCAATTGCCTAAAAAAGGAAAATTACAACAACACTCATAAGCTGCTGACTTCACGGTCTTGCCCCGGCTACATGTTTCCATTCAGAGTCATTCCGTTGTTATACCTCAGGTAATCTCGTGCGTTGGCGCTTCCTTGTTCGTGTCACTGGTTTTGGTGGCACAAATGGTGAGCTCTTGAAAGACGATGGCTTCCTCTCGGCCGTACGACGTGTAACTCTTCGGTTGAGAACATTGGTCGTAGATGAACCACTTTCCTGTAAGTGGTTGCAAACATAAAATAGCATCTGAGATAGGTATGTCGAGTATTTGCTCTTAAGTGCAATGCCAATGCTCCAACAGTATTTACCTTTACAACCACCTCAATTTCTTCTCCCATCTTATCACAGCCTTTGGTTGCTGTGATGACGACTTCATTTGACTTCGGTTGTCCTGATCCTTCTCCAAGTTTCTCCGGCCTAAGAAAGAACTTCACGCCTTCCTCGGATTTTGTCATTTCAAAATCAGATTCAGAATCAGGGTTCTTTAAATTACCCTGGTCCATGAATGCCCCCAACGTGTTTAGTGCTCGAGCCATTCGTAACTCACGCACATCTGAGTAATCATCACTACCCTCCGGGAGTGGTTGTCCTCTCTGAGAAGGTTGGTAGGGCACCAAGCTTCTTTCGGATACCATGGTCGATCCCACCTCACAGACTGGTATAACTTCCGTGGGCATCTCTAAACCCCGACCATTACGTGGCGAGGCCGTGTCCTGGACAGGGCATGACTCATATGCTTGGTCAAATCTTAGGTCTCCGACATTTTCATTCTCTGGATCATGTACATCCTCACCTCCCCCTTCGCCATGTTCAACATTTTCATTCCTTGCAGGACTCTGCCCCTTTTCAGGGTAATGTTCAGGAATCGGAATATTGGAATCAGGTATGATTCTTCGCAATTCGGTAAGAATCATACCTAATCTCCGTAGAATGTCGATGTTACTGCCTTGCAGGACTCTAACAGAGAATTCCAAACTCTGCTCATAGAAAATAGGTAAATCTTACACCAATGTAAAAGGGAATCTCATTCACATGTAAATTGTACCTCGAGATGATTTTTGACTTACCTTCAACCGGCGCATTACACCTTGCATATTCTCCGACTCCTTCACCACCTCGGCTTCTTCATCTGCCACACTCTCAAAATCGTTCCGATCCTGTTAAGTGCAGGAACATCAATAAAGAACGGAATGAAGACAACTTGGCAAAATAATTCAGGTCACAACGGTGGCCCCAAATGTATAAAATATTGGATTAACAAGTTACCATATATGTTGCATCAAGGGTACAGCCTTTGAAAACGCATTTCAGCCGATCGTCGTCCCAATGTTGAGAAAGTGGCAATGACCTGTTCATCTCTGGTAATATATCGGCAGCCTTCGACACTTTACTAGCATAGAATAACTGCATTACACAGAACCCGAACGCTTGCTGCTTAAAAGGAGAAACGATGATGACGGTAATAACATCAGTAGATAGAATATATTAACAAATGCTCACCACAAGTATATGCACGCAACCCCCGATGTATCTTGTTTCATTCTGTTGATATGTCTTAACTTGAGCACACAAGTTATCAAGAACATGAGTTGCCCAATCAAATTTGCAGATTGCATTGACATCGCGGGTTGCCAGGAGGTACTCCTCATGGATATCGAAGTTAGTTGTTGGGCATAAATAGCAACCAATTATGAAAATGACCACCTCGACTCTCCATAACTCGTCCGGAGCAGTTCTCGATAGCAGACTACTCTCAACAGATTTCAGAGAAATTTTACCTTTTCTTAAGTGTCCCTTTAGCTCTTGCCGTACGGTTTCCATGTGACCGCTAAATGGGACACCAACCTTTGTAGCTGGTATCCCAATTAGGTCATGTACCTCGCTTGAAAGCAGGGGTTGTTTCACCCCATCGATGACCATAACTCTGTTATGTGGATCGAACAACTTCAAACACAACTTCACTGCGCTGTGATTGACCTGTCTACTTGCAAGACGAAGCAGACCCTCGAAACCTAAGTCCTTTAACGCTGACTTCTTATCCTCATCGAATGTGTCCAGGACCGACATTAACTTCTTTGGACTGCAACGTGTATACAGGTAATCCTGTAATAGTACAACCAGAAAATGCAGAATAACACCATTTCAATTAATGACAGGCAACATCAAGAAAACAGAGACAGGGACCACTAAATTACCTGACCAACAACACGTACTCTTGTACCCTTTTTCTTCTTCGAACTCTCAGGAGTATTTGCAGCGGCCATTTCAGCATCTCCTTCAATCTCTGCAATAACAGAACATCATAATGTTCATTTCAACAGACCACAAATCACTGATCCTAACATACCAACACCTTAACACAATCAAACGGAAATCGCATACCATTTACAGAAACTAAATTCCTAATAATCAAACCACAATCGCGGCCGGAAAGAGACAGGTCGACGGTGATGACACAGTTAGGGTTTCGGGCTACACGTCAATACGAAGACGAGGAAGACAATGCAATCACACCTGACGCCATCACTGCTGCCAGACAGCAAGTACAAGGTGCAATCGCGAGTATTAGGGTCGAAGGGTCCGGGCGGGGAGGACGATCGAAGGGAGGACGACGCAAAGGGGGCGGGGAGGACGACGAAAAGAGGGGCGGGGAGGAATGCGGTCGGAGAGGAATGCGGTCGGAGGGAATGCGGTCGGAGGGAATGCGGTCGGAGGGGACGGTCGGAGGGGAGGACGACGGGAAGGGCTCGGCGAACAGGAAGGCAAAACCATATGTTACAAACTAGGTTAGTAAATCCTTTAGTAAAAACGAACGGGGGCTTTTACGTAATTTCACTCCGACATAGGTTAGTAATTAGGTTCGGAGTTCACTGTTAAGGTTAGTAAATTACTAAACTATTTAGTAACGCGTTACTAAATTTCGCTAAAAGATTAGTAACCCATTACTAAAACTGGCGGAGATTTACGAACGATTTTACTAATTGAAACAGTAATTTACTAAATTTTTACGAAAAGTTAGTAAATGATTACTAAAACTTCCGAACTTTTACAAACGGAATTAGTAAATTTTACTAAACTTGCACAGTGATTTGTTAGTAAAATGGTTAGTAATCGGTTACTAAAAGGTTTAGTAATTTACTAATGAAATTTACTAACCCTTTTAGTAAACGATTACTAACGATTTTACTAAAAAATCGTTTTGAATTAGTAAATTTTACTAAACTTTGAACAGTGATTTCTTAGTAAAATGGTTAGTAATCGTTTACTAAAAGGGTTAGTAATTTACTAATGAAATTTACTAACCCTGTTAGTAAACGATTACTAACCATTTTACTAACAAATCATTGTTCAAAGTTTAGTAAAATTTACTAATTCAAAACGATTTTTTAGTAAAATGGTTAGTAATCGTTTACTAACAGGGTTCGTAAATTTCATTAGTAAATTACTAACCCTTTTAGTAACCGATTACTAACCATTTTACTAACAAATCACGTCACTGTTTAGTAAAATTTACTAAAAAAAAAGTTACTGTTTAGTAAATTTTACTAACCAAAAGCCGAAATTTAGTAAACTACGTAACGTTACGTGCACGTAATTTTAGCCTTACCCGGGTAGAGGGACATTGCCATTTTTAAGACAACCCTCCAATCAGTGAATGTTTGGTCTGTCCCTCACGCATTTCATTTGGCATTTAAGTAAATTAGTCGTCGCCTTCTCAAAGTAACACCACATGATTAATGTTAATAATAATCCGAGTACAAGCACATTGTATTCTATAAGTCCATGCCCGGTATTCGTGGGGGACATTTTTTTTTTCTCTCTCTAAAAATATATTCATTTCTTGAATGATTCTATTTTTGCGTATTTATTTTCTCTTTTTTTTATGATTTATTTACTCAGCATTATGTTGGTTAGATGCCCCGAAGTTGATTAAAAAACAGAAGGCCCCCAGTTGCCATTTAATGAATAATAAAAAAACTAAAATAATAATAATTATTATTAAATCGTCTTGTATTCACCATTAAACTAAACCCTTTCCTTTTGTAATGCAATTGCATTGCTCTAAATTTTTCCTCGTGCAATTTTTTTATTTTGGGTTCACTTATTCATTCGGTTCTTAATCTAAGCCTAAAAACTCAAATACTATAAAGTCCTAGTTCCCAAGAAACCTAATTATCATGTCCAGTTTAATCAAATTCTCGAAAGAATATCCACTTTTGTCAATCTCCTCCCTCTCGGGATCGTTCCATACCTTTTTTTCTATTCGGGATCAGAATGTTGGTAAGAGTTGCTAGTCTTGTAGGGATGTTTTCCCTAGGGAAATAAAATGGGTAGAAAAGTCTGAAATGATCACAGGGTCCGGTAAGGAAAGAGTGAAAATGGTTAGAAAAGAAGAAATAATAAGGAGGGCGAAATAGCAGGAGGAGAAGGTAATGGATTTCACCGGTGTTTTCGTCCGGGTAAACGTCGTACGCTGTCGGGATTGTGAATTTGACTCTTCCTTTGAAATCGTAAATAAATAAACAGATAAAGAAAGGAAAGAAACACGGTCCAATTCCCATACGTACGCACGGGTCTGCTCCTCTCTTCTTATCGTTACGGCATCTCTTGTTGTTCCACCTAACTAATTGTGATCAGAATTATTATTTTCTTTAATAAATGATGGACCACTACTATCGTGGTATATATTTATCAGGAGATTCAAAAGGAATCTACACAATTTAAAAAAATCAATTATATGAAATTCTCGTAACCCCCAAAAATGTGAATCACGTTGGCGGGAGGGGAGGCTGCTGTGTGAATGATGAAATCATTTGAGACGGAGGACTCTGTGGACATCTTTATCTTAATATCAAAACGTATTAGATAAGATATATAGATAGATAGATAGGAAGAGGACAAATAATTACAGGGTGTCCAACAAAGACAGATGCCCCCCCCCCCCCCACCCGGGGGCCCCTACAATGATTTACTCTTCCTGGCTAAAGATTAGTGCGTCGCATCGTTGATTGCCTTGCTGTTCATTTCAGAAATATCTTACCAATTGAAAATTTGTTGTTTATGATAAAGATATGTAAATAAGATGACCGAGAGAATTTCAAAAGATGGAATTTTAGCTTCGGGTAACGAAGGAGGATTGGAGTGGGTGTTCAAAATGTCGAGCGATGATGATTTTAAGTTAATTGTTGTGGGAAGTCTGTGGGCTGGGAAAGATCAAGTGCGGCCTCAAAAGGATCTGATGGCCCAAGTTCAGGCTGAGGTGAAAGGTGCAATAGACTTGCAAGACAAAAAACCTGTGGGGGAAAAGGGAATTGGTTAAGTGGGAGAACGTCGGGTTTTTGGATAGTCCAGAGAGAGAAGAGAGTAGATAAGGACACCTCTGCAAAATGTTAAGGACACCTCTGCAGTTGTTAACATTAGAGGAGTAGATAAGTGGCAGATTAGGAGACCACGGGAGGCGAGCAGCAGAGGTTTTGGGCCTCAGAGGGGGAGGGGGTTACCCTATCAGGCCCCGGACAGGAGGTTAACAACCGCACAGGTGGAGGAAAAAAGAGACAAGAGATTGTGTTTCGGTGGTGTGATGAGACGTCCGCCCTTGGCAGCAACAAGCGACTTTACACGCTCTTGCTCGAGCCAGATTGGGAAGACAGTGACAATGTAATGGAGGAGGCAGAAGTTAAGGGGACATACTCACCCGTGGTCTCACAACACGGTGTGGCAATGTCGTTTAAAATATCGAACTATGAAGGTGGTTAGATTGTATAAGAATAGTGAGAGACTTACAGCAACAGTAGTGATGAGCAGTAAGGATGAGGAGGAAGACAAGAAAGCTGATGAAGAAGAGCGGATGAAGAATGAAAAGGAAGAAGAAGGAAAAGAGAACCAAGGAAGAAGAAGGGTTTCCAGTCACTCCATTATTTTCTTTCCAATTAAAAATTCATTATTCTTTACATTGTAATTGCTTTTTATATACAAGTAGGCAAAGAAGGAAATTATTCTTTCCTGTACAGTCCTGCGCGTCTATTTGTCCTATATTGCAAATCCCCTCAGCTAGTTTTGACAGAAACTATAACAACCTCATCTCTCGTTAACATATCTTCTCAATCTACGGACCTGGGCTCGGACTTCTTAAATCATGAGGCTTAGACCCTAGATCCACATTTCCCCACAAACTAAGAACCCTCGAATAGTCTGACCCTTGAACTGTCTTTTAGGTCTTTCAAATTACAACTTTCTCTTTCTTTCTCTTCATATCACGTTCCTCTCCTTCATCCCCTTTTAGATCGAGATTCAGCTACAAGGGTTTCTCCTTCATCCTCTTCCAGATCAATCTAGCTTAACATCTTCACCTTCATCCCCTTTCAGAATGAAATCTACTTCGAACTACCAAGATCTTCTCCTTCATCCCCATTCAAACAAAGACCTTGCTCTCTTCCTTATGTTTTCCAAGGTAAGGTAACTTTCTAGGGGTTCCCCTTCTTTCTTTCTCCATAGCTTAAATTTTCTCCATCACAACCCTTCAGATAACTTGGTCTACCTAGTATAGTTAACTTGGTTCGGTATGCAACAAATCTATGCAAGGGCAAGACTTTCATTAATGGATCTGCTACCTGGTCATCTGAGGTAACATGATGAAGCTCTAACCTGCCATCTAAAACCTTTTTCCTTACAAAATGATGATCGATTTTCACATGTCTAGTTCTAGCATGGAGTATAGGGTTAGCTACTAGTTGAATGGTGCTAAGATTGTCACAGTAAATTACAGGGGGTCTTTCATCTGAGATTTGTAGTTCACATAGTATCTTTTGAATAAATGTAACCTCGGTCACCCCATCAGCCAATGTCCTGTACTCTAACTCCGTACTAGATCTAGAAACCACCCTTTGCTTTTATGATATCCATGACACTAAGTTAGAGCCCACATACGTACAATAGTCACTTGTGTTTTTCCTATCATTAGGGCAACTTGCTCAATCTGCATCTCTAAAGTAAGAAATTAAAAATGAGTCGTCGGCTCTCAACTTTATGCCGTGTGTACTAGTTCCCTTTAGATACCGTAGAATCCACTACACTCCTCGCAGATGAACCTCAGTAGTATGTTGCAAGTACTGACATGCTTTTGACAGCAAAGCTGATGTCAGATCTTGTGTTTATACAGTACTGCAAAGCCCCCCTTAGGCTTCTATAAGTAGTTGGGTCAGATAAAACCTCACCTTCATACTTTGAAGTTGGACCGGTAGATGCCATAGGAGAAGGAACAAATTTACAATCAACCATGCGTGACCTGTGTAGCAAATCCATTATATACTTCTCTTGACATAAGTGGAGAACACCCTTTTACCTAGTCACATGAAATCCCAGAAAATAGGATAACTCTCCCAAATCCTTTAAAGCGAACTCTTGGTGCAATTTGGGTAGGAGAGTAAAGATTCCTTTTTCATCATATGTCACTACTATGTCATCTACATAAACCAGTAAGATGATAATTCCAGCAGTAGAGATGTCACTACTATGTCATCTACATCAACCACTAAATTAACAAAACCTCATTGAAGTAGGCATCCGCTTAGTTTCAGGTACCATGCACGAGGACTTTGCTTATGCCCATAAAGTGCTTTTTTAAGTTTACACACATATGTAGGGTTACTTGAATCAGTCCACCCAGGTGGTTGTTCCATACAGACAGTCTCAAGAAGATTACCATTAAGGAAGGCGTTATATACATCTAACTGTTTTAAAATCCATTCAAAAGATATTGCTAGACATAACACCACTCTAATTGTTTGATGTCTTACCACTGGACTGAAAGTCTCCTTGTTATATATCCCAAATTTTTGAGTAAATCCTTTAGCCATAAGACCTAGCTTTACACCTCTCTAAAGTCCCATCTACATTCAGTTTGACTTTAAATACCCACTTACACCCAATGATCTTTTTGTGCCCCTTGATACAGAACTAACTCCCTGGCATGATTCTTCCTCAGTGTTGCAAGCTCATTTGTCATAGCATCTCTTCAAATAGGTGTAGCAAGGGCTTTAGCTGGATTAGTAGGTTCTATAGGTATGGGTTGGTGAGTTTGTTATAGTAGAGAGGTCATGTACAAGTTTCGGTTTGTAAATGCCAGCCTTGGATCTAGTTGTCATGTGATGTATATTCCTTGCTTCTGGTCTCTCCATGGATGGTAACCCCGTTGTCATGATTGGATCTTGGACACTTGTATCACCAATCGTAGACATCTTAGGAGTAGAGTAGGCTGGGAAAGAACTAGACTATTGAAAATGAGTTATAATAGGTGTGGATGATAGAGTATGTTCTCTCTGAATGTACTTAATGCTTAGAACTTATTTGAGGCAAAATTGGATTTAGGAGGTATGAAGTCACAGAAGGGATAGTTTGGACAGCAATGGGATCACTAAGTTGAAAAGGCAAACCGGACTCATTAAAAAGAACATCTACCAAGACATATTTTTCCTGATTCTTTATGCAGACAAATGTACCCCTTATGGGAGGAACTTTGTCCTAACAGAACACAACTCACTGACCTTGGAAGTAACTTGTGAACATTATGCATTCTTAGTAAAGGAAAGCATTGGCACCCAAAAATTCTAAGAGAATTATAGTCCAACTTTTGCTTGGTAAGTAGCTCTAGGCGAGTTTGAAAAGCATATGGCTAGAGGGAAGCATGTTTATTATAATCAATGTATGATGAAAGGCATGTGGCCAGGATTGGAAAGGAACACCAGCATAATCAGTAGGGTTAATCCAACTCAACCACATGTTTGTTTTTCCTCTCTATCCTACCATTTTGCTAAGGGGTGTAGGGACAAGATAACTGATGTGAAATGCCCATTTGAGTTAGATATATATGCAATGATCTGAACTCACCATCCCAATCCGACCTGACAGTGTGAATAGATGATTGAAACTTGCTTTTATCAAGTTATGAAATTGTATGAAAGCTGATTCGACTTGGGAATTTTCTTGGAGAAAATAAATCCAAGAAAAGTGAGTGAAGTCATCCACAAGTATCATAAAATACCTATCTCCGGTAATAGACTTGACCGGGAAAGGTCTCCATAGATCAGTATAAATAAGAGCAAAAGATTTCTCAGCTTGTAACATAGATGTAGAGAAGGATAGTCTGTGATGTTACTTACTGCACATGCAGAACAAAAAAATAAGGTGTTTTGCTCATAAGGAAGTTTACAAGAAGAGAGACCTCTGCGTAAAACTTCTGAACTTGGATGTTCTAGTCCGGAATGCCACGTAGAGGCGTCTAAGTTAGATGTCTTTGATGCTGTGAGAGTATAGAGTAAGCCCTTTTGAAAAAGCTTTCTGTCCTGAGATGATCCCAAGTGTCCAGAAAGAAGTGAAGAGGGAATCTTACAGAACCTGTCCTTCATTGGTCCATGGAGGGGAATTTGATGAGTGCTCATGTCCTTGACAAAAAATAGATTATGATGAAATTCAACAATAGCATCATTATCCTGACATAGCTTGGAAACACTAACAAACCTATTTGACAACTTTGGATTATGGAGAAGATTATAGAGATTAACCGGACTTAATCTAAAACTTAAGTTTTTATGACCAATATGAGTGATGTCTACTTTACTACCATTACCAACCATGAGTGAGGAGTTACCTTTATAGCTAGAGACATTCTGCAAGTCTTCAACATGAGGAGTCACATGATGAGTGGCCCCTGAGTCAATCATCCACTCATTTGGATCAAAGTAAGGTTTGTAAGAGGAATTAGGTTGGGATGACTGATTGGGTTGCTGCATATGTGGGTATGGAATAGTCTGAGTTTGTTGACTAGCTTGAAATGGTGACTGATATGGCTGGGAACTAGTAGGAGAGAGAAAAGTTGCGTGGTAAGCTTGGGATTTGAAGTTTGTATTCACAGCAGCATGTCCCAATCTAAGACATATTTGACACTTGGGTTTGTATTTAGGAAAGTTTCTATTAGTTGGTCTCAACATGGGAGAATTAGGTCTAAATGGAGGTCTTCCTAGCAGACATGGAGAAGTTTGGTTAGGTTGTGGGTACCTTGGTATGTTGGTTGGATAGAAATTTGGTTTAGGAGGTGAAAACATTATGGAAAGTTGTCTAGACTGATACCCTGCTGCATTTATATGAAGAGTGGAGACTTAAACTTGCGGCAACAAACTTTCTATTTCATTCCTTCTTTCAATTCTCACTTCAAAAT
Organism: Melastoma candidum; assembly: GCA_023653495.1. NCBI lineage: Eukaryota > Viridiplantae > Streptophyta > Magnoliopsida > Myrtales > Melastomataceae > Melastoma > Melastoma candidum. Next base: position 10,802,771 of record CM042888.1, on the reverse strand, counting down.
TAAGAAGAAGACTATGTACTTCCTCAACTGAAGGTTCATTAAGTCTTGTATAGATTGTAGAGACAATAGGATCATATTCTGTAGGCAAACCCTCTAGCATATACCATATGTTGTCTCTATAAAGACCGATTCTCCTACCGCACTTAACTAATCTGAGTATGATCTCAAAGCATTTAGATATTGTTACATGCTTCGCCCTTCCTTCTTTAAGTGTATTGTTACATCTGCATTCTCAAATTTATAATTTTGGTTGTAGAACTAGATTTACAACAGACGATTTGGTTGAGGGGTTCAGAGGTAAGAAAGGAGAATAGGAGACACATTACGGATTTGTCTGTCTGCTGCTATAACTTGAAATTTGAATTTTGGATTTGTAGAGTACTGTCTAAAAACTGAGCCGAAGGTGAGCTGCTCCCACATATGAAGTCCTCATAGTCTCCAACAATTATCTCATCTAGCATCTAACATTTCCATAGGGAGTAATTCCCATCATCTAGTTTTAGAGTTGACGAGAATAACCTGTTGAGAGCCGTATAGGGTTCACATGAGTATCTAGACCCATTTATGTTGTTGGAACCTCCTGAAACTCCTGACGGAGGTGTTTGTTGATTCTGAGTATAACCCGGTGGGTAACTTGTAGGTGGAGGTGACAAAGGAAATGAAGGTCGTTGTTTCGCCATCTTACTTGAGCAAAAGAGGTTCAGATTGCTATCAAGCAACAAGCTCTAATACCATGAGAGACTTACAGCAGCTGAAGCGATGAGCAGTAGGGATGTGAGGCGGAAAACATGAAAGCTAATGAAGAAGAGCAGATGAAGAATGAAGAGAAAGAAGAAGGAGAAGATAACTAAGGAAGAAGAAGGGTTTTCAATCACTCCACTATTTTCTTCCCAATATCTAAAAAATCATTTTTCTTTACATTGTAATTGCTTTTTATATACAACTAGACCGAGACGGGAATTATACTTTCCTGTATAGTCCTCCGTGTCCATTTGTCCTTTGTTGTAAATCCCCTCAGCTAGTGTTGACAGGAGCTGCAATAACCTCATCTCCGTTAACCTATCTTCTCAATCTATAGACCTGAGCTTGAACTTCTTAAATCATGAGACTTAGACCTCCAGATCCACAAATAGAAAGCTGATTGTCTTGACAGACTCAGGGGGTATTCATAATTTTCTAGACTTAGCTACAACTAAGCAAATTGGGTGAAGATCTTAGTATATTCCTAGTAAGAAGGTGACGGTAGCAAATAGGGAACATATCACCTGTATTATAAGCAATCGGGAATTCTCTTGAAAAATGTAAGAAGACAACTTGCGATCGATGTGCTATTGATGCCAAAAGGGCTGTGAATTGATACTGGGAATAAAATGGGTAAATTCAATTGCGTTGGTAATACGGGACTTTCCAAAACTATGGAGTTCACCTGGAAGGGAAGGAGTGTGACTCCAATAGCGGGTCAAATACCAAGATCACAAGGGGGTTTACACCCTAATGGGAAAGGAGATGGGCATGTTGATCGTTTCAGGTAACTAGGGCCTAGAGGGAAGTTGCACCAAAATAGAGGTCTCCGGAGAAATACAACAAGAACTTGTTGGGTTTGCTAAGGTTTTTGAAGAACCCACATAACTAGCACTCCACCATAAGTAAGACCATCTTATACCATTGGAAGAGGGCGATGGACATCGTTTACAACCTTATAGATATTCTACTTCACGGAAAGATGTGTAGAACAATAGTACTAGTCCTTTACTTTCCCTCGTGGTCCCAATAAAAAAAAGACAGCCCTTGAAGGATGCGTGTCGACTATAGAGAGTTGAACAAAAGGACCATCAAAGATAGATTTTCCATAACTATTATAGAGGAGCTCCTGGATGAATTGCATAGTGTTAGTTGGTTCTTCAAGTTACATATGAGATCCGGATACCAACCAGATACGGGTAAAGGGGGAAGACATTCCTAAGACAGCCTTCATGACACACACATTAACGACACTATGAATTCTTAGTGATGTCATTTGGCCTAACCAATGCCCCTTCCACTTTTCAGAGTCTTATGGATAAAGTGTTCAGACATCAACTGAGGATGCTTGTCTTGATTTTCTTCAATGATATATTAGTTTATTGTAAATTCTTGCAAGCTCATGTGGAGAATTTGATAGAGGTGATGAAGGTGTTGCTTGACCATAGTCTGTATGCAAAAGCGAGTAAATGTTCATTCGTTAGCGGGAGGGTGGAATACCTAGGCCATCTTATTGAGGAGAGTGGGGTCTCTATAGATTCTAGAAAAATTGAAGCAGTGAAAAGGTGGTGTGCACGTCACGATTTTCTATACAATCCATTAATTTTCTAGTTAGTATTTAATTTTCTTGTTTGGGCAGCCTCTACAAATATAAACGCTTTGTAATAGTAAAAGAATAAACTATTCGGAATTTAAGTAAAACCCTTGGGCAGATTTTGTGTCTTTCAACCATTTTTTCTCATTTGATGGATTTCAAGTGTAGTCTGAGTTGAGCGTGTCAACTGGTGGTTATGTATATGTATCATACACGTCGTCCCTCGTTGTCTTTACTGTCACAGTAGTGCTTATGTATCCATAGATCGTACGAAACTATTCGAGTCTTTCATTACGGTGATATATTTGTATCCGTTGTGGTTATTCTCAGCATATCATTCCTTCTACCAAGTTGGTATTTTTCGCCATCCGTTCGTTCTTTTGTTCGTCCGTTATCCATAACATCCTTCCAACCAGTCTCATCACCTTTTCCACAATATTCTCATATCACCATGGATCTCATTTCGCAACACCAAGCTCTTATGGAGACTATTGATGCGTACAGATGCCTTAGAAAGCGTTTCGAGCCGGATTCAAAAGTTTACAAATAACAAGGACACCTAAAACCTCCTTGATTCAGTCATATCGAGACCTATCCAATAATGAGATTATCAAAATATCCTTACTTTTCTCTAATTACATCATCCGTCACCTAATATTTCTACCCCATGTCGTTTCACATCCCTCCTCCCAGTCTAGTTCATGTAGACCATTCGTCTAAAGCAAAAGAGGCGTTGATGAATCAAAACATTTATTAAAACCCAAAATGAAATGACATAAAAATGGGCAAAAGAACCCTCATGAGTTAAAATAAATTTGCCTGCTTTTTTATTCGTTGCATAGAGAACAACGTGCCCCTGTGTCGATCCCTTTGAACAAAAAAAACAATGAAAATAAAAAGGAGAAATTATTTAACTTTTGAGGGAGGGAATCCGTAGTCCATCAACATCGGGAAGCGGCTAACGGTACGTGCACGTAACCGTTACGTTATTTACTAAAATCGATTTTTTTTTTTTAAGTAAAGTTTACTAAAAATCGATGTTTTTTAGTAAAATCGTTAGTAAATTACTAAAAAAACATTACTAATCCGTTACTAATTTTTTACTGTTTGACCATTAGGAAAGTTACTAAACTAGGTTTAGTAAATCTGTGGAAAAATTTACTAAACTTTTTAGTAACCGATTACTAAAAATAACGGTGATTTGATAGTTTTTTTTAGTAATCGTTACTAAAATTTCACTGTTCAACTTTAGTAATCAGTTACTAAAAAGTTTAGTAATTTTTTCCGCCGATTTACTAAACCTAGTTTAGTAACTTTCCAAATGGTCAAACAGTGAAAAATTAGTAACGGTTACTAATTTTTTGTAGTAAAATTTGTAATACTAGTAATTTTCCAGATAGGCCGTCCGGAGATTTTAGTAATGATTTACTAATTTTGTAAGAGAAATTAGTAAATTACTGTGTAACAGAGTAAAGTCGTTAGCAAATTACTAAATTCGTCCTTTTTTTCGGTAATCATTTACTATTTTTTGAAGGAAATTTAGTAATCGATTAGAAAACGTTTTAGTAATTTACTAAATAGGACAGTACATTCCGAACCTAAAATCGACCCTACTTTCAGTGTGAAATTACCATTTTACCCCTGCGGTAAAATTATAAATAGGTTCTGTTTTAGGTTCGGACTGAAAATTCGTAAACAATTTTGTAATTTATCGCAGGGGTAAAATGGTAATTTCACACTGAAAATAGGTTCAGTTTTAGGTTCGGAATGTACTGTTCAGTTTAGTAAATTACTAAAAAGTTTAGTAATCGATTACTGAATTTTGTTCAAAAGGTAGTAAACGATTACGAAAAAAAAATTAAAAATTTAGTAATTTACTAACGACTTTACTATGTTAAACAGTAATTTACTAATTTCGGTTACAAAATTACTAAATCATTACTAAAATCTCCGGACGGCCTACCTGGAAAATTACTAGTATTACAAATTTTACTACAAAAAATTAGTAACCGTTACTAATTTTTCACTGTTTGACCATTCGGAAAGTTACTAAACTAGGTTTAGTAAATCGGCGGAAAAAATTACTAAACTTTTTATTAACCAATTACTAAAGTTGAACAGTGAAATTTTAGTAACGATTACTAAAAAAAAACTGTCAAATCACCGTTATTTTTAGTAATCGGTTACTAAAAAGTTTAGTAAATTTTTCCGCCGATTTACTAAACCTAGTTTAGTAACTTTCCGAATGGTCAAACAGTAAAAAAATTAGTAACCGATTACTAATGTTTTTTAGTAAAGATTACTAAAATTTTGGTCGAATTTAATAAACTACGTAACGGTTACGTGCACATACCGTTAGCCTCTTCCATCAACATCGTCATGTCGTAATAATTTATTTATATACCGTCTGTCTGTTTTTGTATAACTATTACTGTTGTCTGTTGTAACCAAATTTTTATAATAAGGTCTCTGAGAGAACAAACAGGACAGGAACTCCCTCCAATCCCACGTTGGCCCTTCATATCTATTCTGTAAATTGGCATCGATCCCAGCAAAATGACAACGAAAAGGGGCGCCCAATGAAATTACCCACCCGTCTTCTTCATCATCTTCTTCTTCTTTCCTTTAGGTTTACAAACAAAAGAGACGCTCATTTTTTTTTTTTATTGTACAGTAATTTCAAGGGAGAGTCCTCAAATCATAAGCACGTACAAGTACTTTAATAGAAGTAGATTTTTCCTTTTCAAGTGGTAAGGTCGCACCGGATGTGCCGGAGGAGGACCGGGATGACGAAGTCCGGGGAGCTGAGCTGGGGGAGGTGGCCGTCCGACTGCATCACCTCCACGATCGAGTTTGCCCCTAGATGCTCGTGGAGATACTCCGACACCACCACAGGGACGGCTAGGTCCTTCATGCTCTGGACGATGTGGCAGGGGACGGTGACCAGGCCTAGTATGGACCTCATGTCGCTGTTGAAGATGGTCTGGGCGATGGCGAGGGCGATGTCGGGCCTCATGTTGAAGAGAGTCCGGCTGAACTCCTGGACGGCGACCGAGTCCATGTCGCCGCCGACGCACAAGGGGGCGAACCCGGAGCACCACGCCAAGTAGTTCCTCTTCATGGCATCGAAGAGCTGGTCCAGCTCTTCTTGATCGAACCCACCATAATAATCTGGACCATTCAAGTACCTAAACACCAACCGAACGATTGTCAAATTAAAATTAGAGAACTCGATTCGTACTAATTAATTTTTTTCTCTATTAAAAAAAAGGAGAAAAGTGGCTAGGGAAATATGTATTTACCGACCTAGGAGAGCCAGCGAGCAAGACAAGCTTGGAGAAGAGATCCGGCCTCGAGATGGAGGCAATAACACCGATCATGGACGCCATGGAGTGGCCAACGTAGATGCAGTTGTCGATCTGGAGCTCCTCAAGGATCCCCAGGAGGTCGTAAGCGAACCCCTCGAGGGTGGAGTAGCGCTCAAAATCAAAGAATTCAGGGTTGGTGGTCCCTGCCCCGATGTTGTCGTAGATGACGACGCGGTACGTGTCCACGAGGTGAGGCACGAGGTGTTTCCAGACGGACTGGTCGGTTCCGAACCCATGGGCGAGCACGATGACCTTGTCGCCAGACCCGAGTACCTTGACGTTGTGGGCTTCTTCCACGATACCCATCCTGCGTTGGTCCTCGTTTGAGAGGTTCGCCTGGGAGCAGGGAAAGGAGGAGTTTAGGAGGTTGGATTGGGAAACCAGGCGCTGTTTTATATAATAGGCAATAAGTTCCTGTTTTACTGGTAGGGCACATGACCCCATCACTGTCAAATTAATTAAAGCATAATAACAATTTAGTCAAATTTCATTTAATTTAATAAGCTGATCATGACGTAACCACGAAAACTTTGAAATGGGTGTTTCACAATCAAGTTTAATATTTATTGGCTTATTTATTGTAATACAACTCAAACTTCTAAGTCATATGAGATATTAGTCAAATTTTGCGAGACATATTGAAGAGCTGGGAAATATGATTTGCTAGAAAAAGGAAGATTCTAGATTGAGTTTTGACGAGGGGAGTGTTGACATGGCAATTAATTTGGGGCCTGGGTTTAGAACAGAAACCCAGTAATCCATCAAGTCACACTCCGAGTCGGCCCAAGATATAGTCGTCTAGGCCGACTCACGATGAAGTCGATTAGACCGACCCATGACGAAGTCGACTAGGTCGATTTAGGACGAAGTCGACTAGGTCGACTAATGAACGGGGTCGACTAGGTCGACTCGCAACGAAGAAGTACGGATTAAAGTCAATCGAGATGACTCAACAGTAGCTAGGTCTACTAGTAGGGTCAAGTCGACGGAATCCTGGAGAAGTCGACCAAGTCGATCGTAGTCCGTACAGTTCAGTCAAGTCAACGAGGTTGAAATAAATTTATTCGTTTTCAATCACGTTTGTTAAAGATCGTAACTGATTTTAAATATCCAGGAACGTGATCCCATATATCAAGGGGGTTGTTGAGACACTCCCACGACATTAGGGATCACGATCTATAACACGATCTGCAAAACGATCTATCTGTTACGCGTTAATCACGTACAAGTCCTCTATAAATAGTAAAGGAATTTTTCAAGACAGGACACGACCATACACAGCCAAAATTCTGAAGTTTGATCGTCAACCTTAGGAATTAGATACCTCGACCCGGTTTGTAGGTCAACCTTCCTCCACCAGCAGAGTGAGCTCGTAGGGCCTTTGCCGTCAACCTCCGCCAGCGACACCACCGACGGAGTGAGCTCGTAGGGCCTTCGTCACAGCTTCCCGCCAGCGACCACCACCGACGGAGCGAGCTTCCAAGGCCTTCGTCACAAGTTCTCCACCGTCACAGATTTCCACGTCGTCGTCAATACTTGCACTTTTTTCCATTTTTAATGGCTGTAAGCCCTGTTTCCTTTATTCATTAAGATTGTAAGACTTGCATTTGATTTCAATAAAATTGTGCATCTTCTTACTGGCGACCACAATATAACTAATGTGAGTCCATTGCCAAATATTTCCAACGTGATCCGTTTCGTGCGCGAACACGTTTTTGGCGACCACAGTGGGAGAACATGCCGAGAAATACTCGAAGTACTACTGCCCATGAGTTGCAGAATCCTTTAAATGGGGAAAACCAGTCAGAACTTCCTCCGGGAATGAGCTTGCAAGCGCCGGCCCTAGGAGGCCAGGCAGCTACAAACCAGTCAGAACTTCCTCCGGGAATGGACTTGCCAGCGCCGGCCCTAGGAGGCCAGGCAGCTACAAACCAGTCCACCTTTGATTCGCATACCCCGTCCGAATTTATTTCAAGACTGGAGTTCCACAAGGAACTGGGGGATGTGCGTCAGGAGTTGACTGGTATGAAGGGTATTCTAATGGATGTCCAAACTCTAATAGGGCGTCTTTCTAGCCCGAGAGACGAGGAAAGAGTAAGACGTCATATGAGAGAGACCCCCTTTAGGGAGTCTACGTTCATGACAGACGCTCGACGGACTGCTCAAGGGCCACGTAACGTGACTTTTGAGCCATCTGAGATAAGGACAAACGCTCTTTTCGAACCCGGGAATCTGGTTCCCCCCGGTCGACCCTCTTCTTCACGTAATCGACCAACGAATACGTATTGGAATGAAGCAGAGGACCTACAGGAGGAAACAGATCGAGGGGAGGATTTTATTCCGTCTCATCGCCCTGGAAAAGAACCTGTAATTGACGCGACTGGAGACCCCTATGAGCTTGGATCCCGAGGTGAAAACTTTCGGGAGGAGCCTTCTTTCTACATGAGGAACGAAGCGAACCAGGCAATGGGGGAAAGATCTCCGTACAGCCCGATAAGGTCGACTCGACCTCCAGCGCAGGCCCCAGTAGGCGGTGTACCCCCAGACTTGAGGGAGGCCATAACTCAGGTTATAGAGCAAGTCGTCCCCGGAATAGCTCGGCGAGACGATGCCTGTTTGTACAGGTCTCCCTATCCTGCATATGTCGACAGGGATTTCCCTCTACCTAGAGGTTATAAGGCGCCCGACTTTACTCGTTTTTCGGGCGAAGATGAAATGACCCCACTCGAGCATGTCGCTCGCTTCACTCACCAACTCGGTGAGGCGGCTGGGAACGACTTTTGGAAACTGAAGCTCTTCCCTAACTCGTTAACGGGAGATGCCTTTACGTGGTATGCGAGTTTGCCGCCAGGGTCAGTAGCCTCGTGGACTCAGATGCAGTCTATGTTCGTTAAGACCTTCGCTCGACTGGACACCCCCATGTCGATGTTTGAGGTAATGCGCCTTAAACAGGCTAACGGAGAACACCCAGGGCAGTTTCTAATGAAACGTAGGAAGGCCCTACTACGGTGTAGACCCCCCATACCGGCGAAAGATCAATTACTTCTCGCATTAAATGGGTTGACTATCCCGTTCCGGAAAAAGCTGCAGGGCAAGCGCTTTGCTGACCTGTACGACTTAGCAAGGAGGGCTACTGAGTATTATCAGCTCCTTATAGAGGAAGCCCAGCTGACTCGAGCCTATCAAGTCGACACTTATGAAGTCGACGTGGCGGAATTTGTCAAGGGGGAGTCGACTATATGCGATCCCCTGATTAAGAAGAATTCCAAAGCTAAAGCATCCCAAAAGAATGCCGAGGAAAGGAAATATTCTTTCGACACGGATAAAGTCGACGCTATATTCGACTGGCTTTATCAAAGGAAAAGGATTAGGCTTAAACCCGGCCATCGAGTTCCCCAGACAGAGAGAGAAAAGAATAGGAATTACTGCAAGTGGCATGGGTCTTTTACCCATGCTACCAAGGACTGTTTGTCCTTTAGAAATATCATCCAGGATTTAATAGAGTCTAAAGAGCTCCGTTTTCCCGAGGTCGACGAAGTCGCCGTGGTGGATAATAATCCATTCGGGGATGAAGTCGCTATTCATACGTTTGACATATTTGACGCTGAGGTTAATCTCTTAGAAGTTATTAACGACTCTGCTGTACCCTCGCAGGACGTACAAGCAACCGGCGAGACTTTGGTGGCTAATGCCCTCATGAAGCGACTGGCTGAGCGTGGGGTCTTCATTCTGCCCAAAGGAAGGGAGAAGTGGCCATGCCACTGGCACTTGAACAACACTCACACTACGGATCAGTGCCACACGTTCAAGAAGTACCTGCTGGACAACAAGACAGAGGAGTGGTACGAATTGACCCCATTCGAGGAAGCAGCAATGTCGCTGAACACTCCTCAAGGATCTTCTCACGCCCTCAAAAGCCCTCCTAGCGCAGATCGCCGATTAACCTTGCGAGGAGGAAGAGGAGGCCCCCAGGGTCACAAGGGGAATGGAGAGGCAGTCGCCCGGGGAACAGAACGCCCGGCACGGCGACTGGAGTTCATAGACTCGTCTGGCCAAAGGGTCATCAAACAGGGGTACACTAGAACTACCCCTGTCAAGGAGATCAGGCCGGTAGAGGAACATAAGGGAGCGGACCAACCTCAGCAGACCATGAATCGCAGGCCCCGCTACGCGTCGCAGACAGTTGATCCTCAGGAACTGCGGAGGGGGCCACCCATCGCCCAATTCCTGGACGAAAAGCTGCTGTGCCAAAAGTGCAAGCTGATCGCTCACAACCGCATACTCATCACCCAGCTCTGTACAGCATGCTGCGTTAGCTACTTCTTGCGGCTCGTCGACTTATCCGCGAAAGGGGAGATGCTGGTGAAGGCAGTCCGTCCTGAGGGTTCAGGTAACTCTAACCCTAACAAGCTCTCTTCGAATAGGCCAGCAGATAACCCTGTGCAGGTAGGATATGACCCAGCCGACGGAAGGTTCGTGGAGGTAAGTCGACTTCCTTTTGGTTCTAAGAAACCAAGGTTTGTCAAAGCGCTTAACCCTTCGTCTCAATGGCAGAAGGCGGAAAGGAAGGTTACGTTTCCCGTAAGGGCTCAAAAAAGAAAAGAAAGGCGTCTAAGTCACGCCCAGAAGAAGCCAAGAATGACCCCTGTGATGCCACCCGTTGGCGGGAACCACGCCATAGGGAAACAAGTCGCAGAACCCGAGTGGGTCGAGTCTACTGACTACTCGGAAGACCCAGGCTCGAGCTTCGACTACACTCCTCTACGAGGAGATAAGCCCTGCGACTTCAACGCAGAGCAAGGGCCCCTCGTGAGCTGTAACGCTCTTACCCTCCCTGCGGAGTTCGCCTGCAACAACAAGTCGGAGGCACCGGAAGGTAAAACTCTCGACTCTAAAGTCACTACATTTCCTTCTGGCTTCCCTCTGCACTGGTTGAGGAAACCATCAGATCGCATGAAACAGCATATGCATTCGCTGTACATCTCAGTCACCTTTGATGGTGTCTTAGTGGGCCGAGTCTTAATAGACAATGGCGCCACTGTCAATGTTCTTCCCCTTGCCAAATTTAGGTTACTTGGATACAAGCCTAGCGAGTTGGTGCGAACCGACGTAGCTGTAAGTGGCTTTAATGGGAGAAAATCCGAGTGCCTGGGCATATGCTCCGTGCGCCTAGGCGTTGGGAGACACGAGCAGGAAACCGCTTTCTTTGTAATCGATATAGCCCCTTCATTCAATGCGCTTTTAGGACGCGATTGGCTTCATAAGGCCGCCGCGATTCCATCTACTTTGCATAGGGAGTTAATCTTATGGCTCGACTCCGAAATAGAAATCGTTAAGGCTGATGAATACTCCTGTTGTGACAAGGGTATTTTGCATGCAGAGACTTGTAAGACAATCAAGGACCTTACTCTGGACCAGCGCTACAAGCTGGGAGACTCCACAGTCGGACCCTTAGGTGAACCTTCTGGGAAGTTCGACTTCATCGTAAGCTATGGCACCTCTCACCCCAAGCCCGACGAAGGACCGATTGTGCCAACAGGATGGGGGCCCGACTTCACAGACAAGGACATAGACGAGGTCCTGCAGGAGGTAGTCACGACCAAGGATGGAGGCGAGACGAACAACAGCCCAAGCGGCAACAAGGAAGAAGCGCCTAAGAGCCAAGAGAGCACTGCGACGGAGTTGGAGCCCGATAGACTCCTACACGAAGGGATGTATGGACAGTGAGGAGAAAGGTCATGCAGTCGCTGATATCCTACAGCGACTTCAGAAGCATGTTAGGATGTCTAGGAAAGTAGGATGCCAAATAGGCAACATCAGTCTCGAAGCTAGGTCATGTAATAACGTTGACACCGATTTAGGTGGTGTCCAGAGTCGTGAGTCACTGATGATGCCATGTGACTCACTCGTAGGCGTCAATTTAGGCGAGGCATCAAGCCCTCGAATTGTTTTCATCAGTTCCTCAACGAATAAAGAACTTTTCAATTCTATCAAAGCTACTCTAGAAGAGTTTAAAGACTGTTTCGCTTGGGATTACACTGAGATGCCTGGCCTAGATCGCCGACTTGTGGAACACAAGTTACCAATCAAAACGGGATTTAAACCAGTCCAACAGGCGCCGAGGAGAATGACTCACGAAGTCACTCAAGCAGTATTCGAGGAAGTCAAGAAGCTCTTTAAAGCTGGATATATAAGGACATCGAGGTACACCGAATGGATATCCAGTATAGTTCCTGTCATTAACAAGAATGGTAAGATTAGAGTTTGCATCGACTTCAGAGACTTGAATCGTGCCACTCCAAAGGATGAGTACCCCATGCCTATCGCAGACGACCTAGTCGACAAGACTGCAGGGCACCAAATTATGTCCTTCATGGATGGTTTCTCGGGATATAACCAAATCTTCCTAGCTGAGGAAGATATCCATAAAACTGCGTTCAGGTGTCCCTTAGGCATTTTCGAATGGGTAGTCATGCCATTCGGACTCAAAAACGCTGGGGCAACCTACCAACGAGCCATGAACGCTGTATTTGATGCCTCGATTAACAAAACAGTCGAAGTATACATAGACGATATAGTGGTCAAGTCGCAAGATGAGAAGTCACATGTTAATGACCTTAGAAATGCTTTCATTCGAATGAGAAAGCATCAGCTCAAACTAAACCCTCTCAAATGTGCTTTCGGAGTCAGAGCAAGACATTTCCTAGGGTTCCTAGTCCATCAACGTGGCATAGAAGTCGACCGGAACAAAGTGAATGCCATTCAAAGATTGAACCCTCCGAGTAATAAGAAGCAGTTACAGGCTTTCTTAGGAAGGGTCAATTATCTAAGGCGATTTATTGGTAACGTCGCTGGACGGACAGAAGTTTTCTCGACTTTACTAAAGGCGAAGGGAAATTTTGTGTGGGGCGACGAACAATAAAAAGCATTTGAAGGCTTAAGGAGTACTTAATGAAGCCGCCTGTGCTTGCCCCTCCTCGGATAGGAAAGCCCTATCTGCTTTACGTGGCAGCGACTGAATCAGTCATCGGTGCCATGTTAGCCCAAGAGGCGGAGGACAAAACTGAGAGAGCAGTCTACTATTTGTCAAGACAACTGACTGCTACAGAAACGCGCTATACAATTAAGGAGAAGTTATGCCTGTCAGTCTTTTATGCTGTTAAGAAGCTGAGACATTATATCGGATCCCAAGAGGTTCATGTTATTGCCAAGTCTCCAGTCATAAAATACTTTTTCGAAAGTCCCCTATTGACCGGAAGAATTAGTAAATGGAGCTTGGTCCTATCCGCATACGATCTGCGTTTCAAACCTCAACAGTCGGTGAAAGGGCAGGCCTTAGCCGACTTCTTAGTGAACCACGATCCATCTGCATCAATCGATCAAGAGGAATCCCTTGAGGATGTCTGGCAAGCTTGGTTTGATGGATCTTCGGCGAAATCCGGCGTAGGCATAGGCCTCCACGTACTTTCGCCACTAGGAAAGGACGTTCGCCTAGCATATCGTTTGTCGGCGACTCATACAAACAATGCGACTGAATACGAAGCGTTGATCACGCTCTTGAAGGAGTTATTAGCCTTGGGAGCCAGGAAAGCCAGAGTAATGGGAGACTCTCAACTGGTTATTAACCAGATGAACGGCGACTCTCTATGTCAAGAGAAACTCGCACCCTATCATCAAGTCGCTCGAAGGCTAGTCAAGCGGTTCGAAGCAATTACTTTCCTCTTTGTAGGCCGGGAGGAAAACACAATCGCTAACGACTTAGCCCAAAAGGCTTCAGGATACAAAGCCAAAAGAGGAAGCGATTGTATCCCAGAAATAGCTTCCCACCTAGCTCCCCAAGGCGACGCGTTCACTCTGAACATAATGACAAGCGATAAAGATTGGAGGAGACCAATCACCGACTTCCTCTCCGACCCGACACAAAAGGCGAGCCAAAGAATCAAGACTCAGGCTTTGTCGTACACCCTTATAGATGGGGTACTTTACAGAAAGACCAAAGAAGGAGTCCTACTAAGGTGCGTCGACTTAGACGAAGCGACCCCAATTATGTTGGAGACTCACCAGGGTTTATGCGGGTCTCACCAATCTGGCACCAAAATGTCTTGGACTATCCAAAGACATGGTTTTTACTGGCCATCAATGCTAAAGAACTGCATAGAAATGGCTAGGGGGTGCCAAGAATGTCAAAAACATGGTCCGGTGACAAGGGCCCCAGCGTCCGACTTAGTCTCAGTCATCAAGCCTTGGCCATTTAGGTCTTGGGCTTTAGATATAATCGGGGAGATCCACCCACACTCGAGTAAAGGCGATGCCTACATTCTAGTCGCTACTGACTACTTTACCAAGTGGGTCGAGGCTCAAGTATACAAGAAAATTGACCACAAAGAGGTGATCGATTTTCTCAGATCTTCCATCATTTATAGATTTGGGATTCCCCAGAATATTGTAGTGGACAATGGCACCGTTTTCAATAATGAGAAGGTGCGTGAATTCGCTGCTGAGTTTAGCTTTTCAATCACTAATTCGACACCTTATTACCCCCAGTCGAATGGACAAGCTGAAGCTACTAATAAGCTCATAAAGAATAACATTCAGAAAATGGTTGGTGCAAATCCAAGAGAATGGCACAAACTATTACAGGACACCTTGTGGGCTCTAAGAGTCACCAAGAGAGACAGCACAGGAGAAGCCCCTTTTTCGCTGGTATATGGGCAAGATGCTGTCCTACCTATTGAGGTTCGATACAAGTCGCTCAGGGTAGCTCACCCTGACTTGCAAGACGAGGCAATGTACCTCGCTTTAGAAGAATTAGAAAAGAAGCGACTCGACGTAATAGACCGACTCGAGATACATAAGCAAAGAATTGCTAGGCACTATAATAAAAAGGTTGTCCATAAGCGCTTCAAAATGGGCGACTTAGTATGGAAGATGATCCTACCTCTTAAATCGAAGGACCAAGTCCTGGGTAAGTGGTCTCCTAATTGGGAGGGTCCATATGAAGTGTGCGAGACATACTCATCTAATACGTATCGACTTATGACCAGAGAAGGGGATAAACATCCATTGAAGGTCAATGGTAAATATCTTAAATCCTACCGCGCGACTATCTGGAAAGCTCATCATAAAATCCTAAGACAAAGGACTCCATTAATTTGGGAAGCGCTTAATTCCTAAGGTAATCGCGCTAGGCTTCAGTAACGCTGTTTGGAAGAATGAATTGAGCGTAGTGGGCAGAAATTTACTTGAGACACAAGGTACTTGATTTATTTAGTAAAGCAAAAACAATGGAATTGCATTGTTCTTTGGTTACAAATCTAGTCTCCATAACCCGCCAACTTCTTTGAAATCGAGGACAAGGGATTTACGAGTTCGTCGCTTCGCGTTCACCTTGTCTCGCTGGGCATAAAGGTCGACGACCTTTTCTCTATCCTTCTCAGCGTTGGCCTCCAGCTCCTCGATTTCTTGAGTATTGATCGACGCAAGCTGCCGAGTCAGGTCATTCTTGAGGTTCGTGTAGAACTCTATCTGTCTCTCTGCCTCGGTCAGCTTCTCTTGCACATCGACCAAACGTTGGCGGGCGTCCTGTGCAGCTTTAGAGGCCTGCCCTCGAGCTTCATTGATCGACTGAATCTTCGAGTCAGTCAAGTCGAAGGTGACCAGGTCAGCGTAGTAATCCCTCCAGCGGGTCCAGTACGTCGACCTGAAGCTCTTGCAGGCCCCCAGTATTTCGTCCGTGACCCGAGGGGATGTCTCGATCCTCTTCAACAGCTTCTGCATCCTCCTAAATTCGTTGACGCCTAAGGGGTCAATGAGCAGAATTTGGCAAAATTCTTCTATATCCTCGTGAAGCTTCACCCACGGGTCTTTGGTTGACCTGGAAGTCGCTGCAGCAGGATCCTGAGGAATAAGAAGTAAAATGTTGTTAAACAACACCCTAAGAAGGCCAACGACCTCGTGTGATCGAGTACTTACCTCTGGAGGCAGTATGTCCTCAGAGCTCTCATCCGAAGAAGAAGGGGGACTAGGAATCTTTTGTCGGCCAGCAGGCACCTTCACCCTCTTTGGACGAGCCTATAAGGAGGGATACAAGAACCACAGTTAAAATCGCAATGATACTCCTATGTGTTGTTTAAAACAGAAACACATACCAACGCTGTTGTAGGAGTCTGGACTGGAGGAGAAGGAATAGCTTGGTCTTCTTCCTCATGAGTCGACCGAGTCGGTAAGTCGACCAAGATCGCCACATCCAAAGCAGCCGGTTCTTCTTGAACCAAGGCCTCAGGAATGCGCCGATCCTGAAACAGAGTATGACGCAGAACCAAAAGTTCATGTATGAACTAAAGTAATGATGCACCAGCATGGAATTCAACTCACCTTGGCGACCGAAGCTTTTGAACCTTTGTCTAAGGCATGGGAGATAAGCTGGTCGTCATCCCCATCCGAAGCCTCTCCCTAGATAACATAGTATGGATCAAATGTGGAAACTCGAAACAAAACTGGAGTCATCAGAGTCATACCTCTGCGGCCGGCCTTTGTGAAGCGTCGACTACAGCTGAGGGTACTGGCACCGCAGCTGGTGCCTTGGTAGATGAGGTCGCTGCTGAAGCGGTTGGCGACCTGGATGGGGTCGCCGCTGCTGCAGTTGGCGACCTGGATGGGGTCGCCGCTGCAATACTTGGCGACCTGCGAGAAGAAGTCGCCACCTTCACCAGTCTCTTCCTCTGGGATAGAGGCATCTCTTCAAGATCTCCTGCCTCGACCGCCTTGCGCTTTGGAGCGCTTTTAGGTCGAGCCTTAGAGGGATCACCTGCGGCTGTTTCCCTGGGGCTCGCCACCTTACCTTTCCCCTTGCTAGTCGACTTGAGTCTAGAAGGAGCAGGGGCAAGGGGAGCTTTAGGCTTGGGTTTTCCAGAGCCCTGAGGCATCATTGATCCTGAAAAGGAGAAAGCTCACGATTAATACTAAGAACCCAATACTCTTAAAGTAAAGCTAAGTCTTTACCTTTTGCTTTGATATGCACGTCGCCTATGTAAAAATCAGGCTCCTTGGAGACCTCCAGGAAATGCATCAAAGCCCGCAGCTCTTCATAGGTAGTCGACCACAGCACAGTGAAGAACTGTGTGGCGAAACAGGCGGAAGTATCAGATGGGAATTCCATCTGGGAGAGCTGCGTCTTGCTGTTGAGCAAGTCGAGGGTCTTCGGGGCAATCGGCTTGCACCCAATTCTCTTCATCCTGTCCCCGCACAAGCCACCGGTAGGGTCGGCAAGTGGAACTGCTACACCTTGGATGAACCCAAACTGCCTTGCACACAGCTGAGGGTTATAGACTTCAAAGGTCAGGAAGCTGTCAAAGATAACTGGTAGATCCCTGCGGGTCAATACCCCATTCCAGAAGCCAGGAGCAGCTTGAAGAGTAATTTCCTGAGCAAATGTCTTGCCACCTGGAAAGGGTGCCCAGTTGCGTCGATCTACCCTGCCGAAGTCGACGATGTGCTTCATGTGGCCAGTGATCGATGTCATAAGCCATTGATCCTTCCGCTGGCAGCACTGATCCAAGATGGTCTCCCCATAATAGGCAGATTCGAGGGGCGAAGAAGGGCCCTTGAAACCAGTCAATCCTGGCATCCACATAGCCGACCAGAGGTGAACTAACCAGAGCAACCCCCCTGCTGGATGTTTTGGGAATGGCTTGATTTGAGTTGTCGCTCTGTCCAGATCATGGTAAAGAAGACCCAAAATGAAGGGGCCCCAAGAGATTTCTTCATTGGTCTCCCTCAGAAAGTTGGCCACTGCATAAGAAGTGTGGCTGACCTTCTTCCCAGGGAAGCAGTAAACAAACTTGCTCAACCAGGTGCTGAGGAACTCGACCTCCTCTTGAGCGCCAAAACCTTCGGTCGACAATCTCTCATCTGGCTCCTTGCCTGCTGAGGCCATCTTCAGGTGCCTATTCACCACCTCCATGTACTGAAGGGCGCCCTTGGGCTTAATATCGCCTGCCAAAGAATACTGCCGAACAGGGAGGCCATTGATTTTGCACCTGGTCAAAATCTTCACATCTGCCAACGTAACAGACATGGGACCCTCCGGGAAATAGAAGCAGTTGACAGCGGAGTTCCAGAAAGGCAGCATGGCCGAACAAACCCTTGTCTGCCACGGACATTCTAAAGAACCTCAAGATCTTCTGATTCCTAAACCTCTCTGTGAAGTGCTCCTCCCACATCTCGAGCCATTCCACCATCTCAGATTTAGATGCAGAAGGAAAACACAAGAAGGATCCCTGACCTTCCCAGTTGAGGGGATCGACGAAGTCGGGATGGCAAATCGGGATGGGCTTCTCGGTGACGAGATAGTTGAGCGGCACCGTCCCCGGGAAAAGATGCTCCGGCAGGATAGGTCCGAGGGTGACGCCCGATCCCTGTTCCTCCACGACCGGAACGGGTCCGGTTGGCCCCGCACGCTGGTTATGGACCTCGAAAGCCTTAAAAGTCGACATCTTTTTAAGGATCGGAAGAGTTTTGAAGAGGGAGACGAAG
Source organism: Melastoma candidum (assembly GCA_023653495.1). Taxonomy (NCBI): domain Eukaryota; kingdom Viridiplantae; phylum Streptophyta; class Magnoliopsida; order Myrtales; family Melastomataceae; genus Melastoma; species Melastoma candidum. Next base: position 10,784,534 of record CM042888.1, on the reverse strand, counting down.
AGTTTTCTGGGAAGCGAGGGTTTCTGGTTTCTTGGAGAAGATGAAGAAGTGTCGAGCAAGGAAGAAAAGTGCGGGAAAAGGACGATAACTCTCCTTTATATAGGGTTTGATTTCTGCTGAGTCGGCATAGCCAACCCAGCATAAAAGGGGGGCTTATGTTGACATGGCAATTAATTTTGGGCCTGGGTTTAGAACAGAAACCCAGTAATCCCTCAAGTCACACTCCGAGTCGGCCCAAGATATAGTCGTCTAGGCCGACTCACGATGAAGTCGATTAGACCGACCCATGACGAAGTCGACTAGGTCGATTTAGGACGAAGTCGACTAGGTCGACTCATGAACGGGGTCGACTAGGTCGACTCGCAACGAAGAAGTACGGATTAAAGTCAATCGAGATGACTCAACAGTAGCTAGGTCTACTAGTAGGGTCAAGTCGACGGAATCCTGGAGAAGTCGACCAAGTCGATCGTAGTCCGTACAGATCAGTCAAGTCAACGAGGTTGAAATAAATTTATTCGTTTTCAATCACGTTTGTTAAAGATCGTAACTGATTTTAAATATCCAGGAACGTGATCCCATATATCAAGGGGGTTGTTGAGACACTCCCACGACATTAGGGATCACGATCTATAACACGATCTGCAAAACGATCTATCTGTTACGCGTTAATCACGTACAAGTCCTCTATAAATAGTAAAGGAATTTTTCAAGACAGGACACGACCATACACAGCCAAAATTCTGAAGTTTGATCGTCAACCTTAGGAATTAGATACCTCGACCCGGTTTGTAGGTCAACCTTCCTCCACCAGCAGAGTGAGCTCGTAGGGCCTTTGCCGTCAACCTCCGCCAGCGACACCACCGACGGAGTGAGCTCGTAGGGCCTTCGTCACAGCTTCCCGCCAGCGACCACCACCGACGGAGCGAGCTTCCAAGGCCTTCGTCACAAGTTCTCCACCGTCACAGATTTCCACGTCGTCGTCAATACTTGCACTTTTTTCCATTTTTAATGGCTGTAAGCCCTGTTTCCTTTATTCATTAAGATTGTAAGACTTGCATTTGATTTCAATAAAATTGTGCATCTTCTTACTGGCGACCACAATATAACTACTGTGAGTCCATTGCCAAATATTTCCAACGTGATCCGTTTCGTGCGCGAACAGGGAGTATTTTGAGCGTTTCTCTCGCTTACAAGAGGCGAGGTATGAGCTCATTCCGGCTGGTAGTCTTCTATCCACTTTCAATTACTTCCGATCTAGTTGTGTGGTCGTTCTAATGGGAAGTTGTCCGAAAGATATTTTCTCAGTGATTCCCCCGTTGTTCCCGTTGGTTTTAGGGTGCAGCGGAAACAAAGATTATAAACTTTTATGCCCAAAAATAACAAAAATCTCATGGTACGTATAAATTTTAGATAAATAACAACATAATCTTATCCGAAAACCATACCTTGAAATTTCCGAAGGGAAAAAAACGTAATCAGGAACAATGATCGAGAGCCCCACGTATGACTCATCTAGCGGTATCCACGCGCACACGATCACGAACCTCTCAACGATCCCTTAGGTGTTGTTCGCGTCGAAAAACGGATCACGTCGGAAATATTTGGCAATGATACTCACAGGGTTTGTAGGTGTGGTCGCCAGTAAGTAAATGAAATAGATTAAATTAAATATGCGAAGTCTTACAATAAAAATAAGGTGCTTCAGCCATAAAAATAAAGCAAGGACGGTGGTGCAACGTCGTAGACTTACTTCTAGGCGCTGCAGACTAAGAGGCGAAGTCGTAGACTTGCCGCTGAACGCTGCAGTCTTGCGAATCTGAATGATGTCGACGTCGTAGACTTGGCGCTGGACGCTGTGGGCTTGGGAGTTTGGGCGATGACGTCGTAGACTTGATAACAGAGTGCTATAGACTTGCGATTCTGGATGGCGAGGCTTGGTTGCTGGGCTTGGTTGACAGTGAGTGGTCGAATGTAGAGACGGATGTGGATACCAAGGCTACGGTTGCTCATCCTGGTGGCGGAGTCGAAGGCGGAATTGCGTGCCGGGACTACGGTGGCTCGTCCTGGCGGTGGAATGCTGGCGGGGAGTTGTTACCAGAGCTACGGTTGCTCACTCTGATGGTGGAAGTGAAGGTGGAGTTTGGCTGTCGGAGCTACGGTTGCTCACTTTGACGGTGGAAGTGAAGACCAATGAAACTTTAAGAGTTTCGCCCAGGCCAGGGAATCCTATCAATCTAAGGATGACTAGCAAATAAAGCTTCTGTTGGCTCATTTGATCGTGAATTTTCCAAGGGAAGATCTCCTCCCTTTTATACCCGGTCTGTTACGACCTCTGAAGATCCTCTAATCTAAACCACCTCGTGGATCTCGGAGTCAACAAACTGTCCTCTAAGACGTGCCACTCATGCGGACGTGGGTTGTAGACTCCACTGATTTCGGAGTTAATAAACCGTCCTTTGAGACGTGTGACCTGTGCAGACGTGGGCCGTAGACTCCCACTGATCTCGGGGTCACTAATCCGTCATGTAGTTCGTGTAGATTGGGGATATAGGCCTAGTGCGTGCGTCCCGTCTTTTCTCTCATCGGCGCCGCGTCCTACTGTGGGCTTTGTCAGAGAATAGGCCCAAGATAGTCTATCATGTCAACAGGTGTTAGCCTCTTGGAACGACAAAAAATTTTCGGAAGCAAAACCTCAAAACTTGACTCTCTCAGCCCTTTTGATTGTTTGATGATTTTTCTCCAGAGAGCGTCTCAAATCTCATCCCTCAAATATGAGTATATCTCTCAGACAAAAATGAACAGCAACGTAAAACCAATTTATTTCCATTATAACGTTTCCTTTTAAAATCTTTCGGTTTCCCAAATGTAACGTAACTAAACTTTAAATAATATTTTAATTGATTTACTTGTAGGAATAAAATATTAAACTAATTAATGCAAACACACGTATGCACTGATAAAATATTTATTTTAATAAATAGATTATTTAAATAAATCAATAATATATATTTAATATCTTTTATATATTTTGACTCGAATAAATCCATATTCGATCTTGGTATTTTTATTTGCTTCCGATATTTCAGAATAAATTAATAATCCAATTAATTCTAATTCTGAAATAAAATGTTTAATTTTAATATCCACTAAAATAATCAAAATATAATGTTCGTGTCGACGTGCTATGCGTACGAGCCTCTAAGTCATATACACGAAGGCAGTGTATATCCATACACAAACTAAGATAACTGTCTAACAACAGTTTTTAGTCACCCAACGTGTTAGGATAATGATTACAAATCATATACCATTATGAACCGATTACTGTGTAATTCAATCTCTTCATCTATCCGACATCTTAATTAATTCGGCGCAAAATACATCATCACCAAATTAATTGTTTTACTTGATTACCAAGATATAATAGACTCTCTTGAATGTAAAACATTCCTCCCATGGCCATGGATTTTAGAGTCACTAATATCTCCATCAAGTGGCCTCGATGTCAACTCTCTAATCCAAGAGAGCGATGAATCATATATTGACTCAACACTATTATCTCTACGCTTTGTCACACACCCAACAATCGTATTACTCACAATCCGGCTAAAGACTGCTTTTAACGACGTCAAAATACGCAAACTCTACGCATATAATAAATGAAGGTCTCAAGTCAAAAGATCAGTTACACTCGTCCATAAAGAGGATTGACCAATGATGTTCAATATGTGGTATCCTCTTAAATGGGTCGTGTCCAGTAACCCTAAACTCAAGGTACCCTTAAGTATAACGTAGATATACAATCCCTCGGTCTATCTTGACCTCAGTTATACTCAGCGATGATCTAGATGTCTATGTCCCCTCTAAGCATCTATCCGATCACGGACTATTTCAGATTAATATACTCATTAATATGTGGGACTTTATCATTAATAATTTTACGTGCAGAAAAGTAAAATAATCAATGATAAATACTCGCCTTTATTAATTATTTATCCACAAATACAATAAAGTGTCTTGGCACATAAGTGCGTACTCTAACAGTTCCTAAGCCCTAGTTTTGTTTGTCTGAGTGCTAATGTTCCTGCTTTCGCGAAACTGCTGGGAACAGAACAAGAGGGCCCGGGTGCGCCAACCACGCTCCCCATTTTATTGTTATGGCGGTCTAGCGGACTTCTTGATTATGTTTCTTCTGATTTAGTATGTTAGCATGCATATGAGATCATAGTTCGCTAATAGCGAGGAATACTTAATTTTTGAACGAGAGCTTGGTCTGTGAGAGGTATGCCCCGTAATTTTACACTGAGTATGGTATTTTTCTTTTTTCTTAAAAAAAAAAGTTATGGTAAAGGTCAGGATAAAATCAAAAAGCAAATTAAGCAAACAAAATCGGAATATATCTTATAATTAAGTTATAATCAATTTTTTAAAAATAGAAAAAAGGATCTCCGGACAAGTGGGTCGGATCTTCAAAGTTAATTTGATAGATTTATTACCACAGTTATTGACATTAATATACCATCAATGAGGTCGGGGATCTTGGACTTTGTTCGGAAAAAGGAATAAATAAATAAACAAATCCCCATAAAATTTCACGCATTTCATGGACGAAGCACGACGACTCGATGATAGTGCACACGACTAGAGTAGAGAAGCGATCGCAACTTTAACCGAAAAGCAAAACATTATTTGATCCCTCTCAAAAAATTCTTCACGGGGTCGATGATTTTCTTTCTTGGGTGGTCGTCATCGATTCAAAGTGTTGTACACATTGAAGGCCAACCGAAGGAAAAGTATTAGACATCTTTAGGGTTTACTCTTTTTATATCCCAAAACACTTTTTGGATCCTTAAAAAGACATTGGAAGAAAATAGTTAACATTAAAAAAAAAAGCATATAATGCCAAGCCATGCCTGGAGGAAAGAACCCATAGGCTTGTTACGACACATAAAAAAAAAGTTTGATCGAATCCTATTGAGTTTTAGGGATTTTATGTCTAACTCCCCATTAAGAAAAACAAAAGAAATGCTAAAGCGAATTGATTCCCTTGGAAAATAACTTTTACTTTCTTTCCTTCATAGATTAAGAAAATATAGTAGTAGCACTAGTAGTACTCGGTTCATTGCACCGAATATCTTCTACTCTCTCCCTTTTTTTTTTTTCCTTTTTGGTACACGGGAATATTTATCTTCTTCCCTTGCTTTTGCGACGGATGCTACCAAATAATCGATTAATTCACACATTTAGTTAATAGCAAGATTAATCTTCATGATGAATGAATCGGAATAATAATAGAAGACTTTTACCCTTTAGTGGACCCAACTTTGTGTTGTTAGCTTTCTTTATCCTTGAAAGACCTTCCTAATCAGTCATTATTTTATCCATCATTGAAAATTACAAGTTGATCAATATTTTATTTATTTCATGAAGTAATTAAAGCAGCCCGTGTTTTGTCAGCAAATGGGTTTTGATTGGGGGGCTTCCCCCCGGGGCTATCAAAAGATGATACCAATCCAATGCACCCAAACCCCCTCCCCCCTAATTTAAACATTATGCTTTAAGCATAACTATAAATTAAAGAATATTCTTAAATCGACGTTAATATCTATTTTTTTAAAAATTTAGCTCCTGTAAATTGTTGTACTTACATAAAAAAAAATCTCAATAAAATTTATTACAATAAATAGGGCCAGAAATCATTTGATTAAATCCCATCCTCACTGGCGGTCAGAACTACACCGTTGAAGTCACGATCTTATTTAAAAAGAAGAAGAAGAAGAAGATAAATATATCTTAAAGAAGCTATCCCAATATCGATACGATTGGATTGAGCTCGTATTACTGCGCATGACGCATGTTAGATGGAAGTTGGATAAATATTTCCTTAATCTAACATTGTTCTTTATCGAATCTCGAGGTATTCCTAATTTGTTTATGACAATATGTGAGCGTTAATGTATTTATATTGCCAACGTCCAAATCAAGAGACACGTTACGATCGTGGACCCTCACAGCCCCAAGTAGTCTTAAAACTACTAGCATTAACGACAGACAGACATAAACATTAGGAAAAGATGACCCCCAAAACAAAAAATATGGACCACCTCGATAAATAATCATCGTTTGTTTACGTGTCTTAACCCGCGGTTACTCCAAAGGAGAAAAAAACGTGTGGGGAAATCTCGTCGAACGCTTCTTTCCTTCGTCGTGTTTGCCGAACAATTAGGTCGCAATGTGACTTCCACGAACCTCTGATGGATGATCAAATAACAAATTCAGGAGATTTTTTTTTTTTTTCTACACGACTCTAAATGATTTATCAATAGCGGAAGGGCTTATGTATCGAGTGTTCAATAGGTGTCTCCCGAACCAAATGGCCCAAGGCATCGGGTGATAAGGCACCCCTTGGATTTATTAGCTTGAGCTACCGCACTATGACTCGCACCATAAGTACATGTTCAGGTGTTTTGCTGACTTTGTTAGTTTATTCTTTTTCTTTTATTTTTTTTAACACCCAAAGCCTTGGTAGCATTTTATCTTCTTTTCTTTTATTCAAAATTTCTCAAGGTTCTCTTTCAAAATGATAAAAAGTCCTACTTCTCATTTTCTATTTCGGCTCTATGAGTTAGGAATTGTTACGGCCATACACATAATTAGCATGAGATGGGGATCTAAACTGCCTAACATAAATCAAGTTGAGGCTCTAATTCTCCTATGTCCGTGTCAACCAACTTAATTCATCATCAACGCAATCTTTCGAATAATTCCCCAACAGTAGGTAAAAAAATTAAATAGAACACACCCAAGGCAACTAAGACAAAGCAGCAGCAAACAGGCGATGCACACCCCAAACCTATCTAACATCCTCCCGATGTTTATTCAACTAGAAATGAAAAGAAAAGAGAATGAAAAAAGAATGGGTAACTTGCCTGATCAGTGGCCGATCTAGCTCTAGTTCCTTCTTATTGCGGTTGGGTTGCCTCCCTACAAGCGCTTGGTTTAACGTTCTCAACTTGACGTTCATGGTTTATTATGCTTCGTGCAATGTAAGGGGTCGATATGTCATACTCGACACCTCCTCCATGATAATGTTTTACCCTGCTAGAGTTAACTTTGAACCTTGTGTGGTCTTTCGGGTTTCAACCTCCAATATGCCATAAGGAAACGCCTTTGTCACCGTGAACTGTCCAGACCATCTTGATTTCAACTTACCTGAAAATATTTTTGGTCGTGGATTAAACAACAAAATAAGCCGGCCTGGTTTAAAGTGGCGTTCCTGGATTTGTTGGTCATGCCAACTTTGATATTTTCCTTATACATGCATGCATTCTCGTATGCATCCTGTCGGAATTCTTCTATCTCATTGAGTTGCATCATTCGCTGCTCACCCGCGACCTTCAAGTCGAAATTCATCTTAGTGGTTTTGTGCATGTATATGGATGAGCTAATCCCCTCAATGTCTGCGATGATCCAACCGATCCCCTCTTTATGTTGTTGTAGCACTCGTAGCAGCAATTCCTCCAGTTCATTAGTTAGGTAAGTCGAATTTATAGCAGGTAGGTTGCTGGACTTACCCAGAAAAGAATATTGCAAATGCTCAGGAAGTGGTTTAAGTTTAAGTTGGGGATGTTCTTCTATAGATGGTTTGGCTCGTGTGGTCGCACGGTCTAACGGTTCCACTCTTGTATTGCGATGAATGTACGATGCATCCTCTAGTTCTTCCTCTACTGCTTGTACTTCCTCCGTAGTCATCATTTCTTCATTTGAAAAACTAGCATACATCTCAAAAGGGATTCGTATGAAATATCTTCGAGTATGTCCACAAAACTGCATTCACCATTATCATTAGGCATATGCATAGGTTTGCAGATATTAAATTTTACCTCATCGTCATTCACGCGCATTGTGAGTTCGCATTTCTACACATCGATAAGAGTCCTTCCGGTTGCAAGAAATGGCCTGCCTAAAATGATTGGGATCTCATGATCCTCCTCAAACTCCAAAATCACAAAGTCAACCGGAAAAATGAATTTATCAACTTTAACTAACACATCCTCAATAGCTCCCATGGGTTATGAATAAGGTCGATCAACTAATTGAAGAGTCATAGTGGTTGGCTTTACCTCACCGATGTTGAGTTTTTAAAAACCGAGTATGGCATTAAGTTTATGCTGGTTCCCAAGTCACAAAGTGCCTGTCCCGAAAATTCGTTGCCAATCTTGCATGGAATTGTAAACTTACCTGGATCCTTAACCTTCGGCGGTAGTTTCTTCTGCAAAATTGCACTACACTTTTCTTAAGTGTAATTGTCTCATGATCCCCTAACCGACGCTTCTTAGATAACACATCCTTCATGAACTTTGCATATTTTGGCATTTGTTCTAATGCTTCCGCAAAGAGGACATCTATCTGCAACTTTTTAAACATGTCTAAAAATTTCTTGAATTGTGCATCATCGTTAGCTTTCTTAAGCCTCTGTGAAAATGGAGTTTTAGGAACAAATGGAGTTGGACTAGTGCGTACCTGTGTATCCACATTTGTGTCGGTCTGCTTTTGTTCTATATTACCTTCTTTAAGGATACGATGCTTCTCACGCGCATGTTCCTTCTCTTCTTCCATTTGTTCTAATGCTTCTTCAAAATCTCCCCCGTTTCGAAGGGTTATTACATTGCGGTATTCAAGCTTTGGATTTGGTTCGGTGTTGCTTGGGAGGGTCCCTTGTGGCCGTGTAGTGAGAGAGTTCGCAAACTGGCCTATCTGGATTTCCAACTGCTTGATGGAAGTGGCATGATCCTTGAGGATTATTTCCTGTTGTTTTCTCACCTCCTCTTGTTGTCTCCATACCTCTTGTTGTTGCTTCCTTGCTTCCTCCTGATTTGTGATCAACTGTCTCAGCAAATCTTCCACATTAGATTTATTCTCACCTAGGGGTTATCGAAATGCGGTCGCATAACAAGGGGGGTTGATTCATCCTTGGTTGTATTTGTTCTTGTTGGCCTTGGTTGTTCCTCCAGAAGAAATTTGGATGATTCCGCCCTCCAGGATTGTATGTGTGGGTATACGCATTGTTTCGTTCTCATGTGGCTCCATGTCCTGCACTTCAGAATAAACAACATTAGCTACGCATGGCGATGATCAAAGAGCGTTTACTTCTCTGGTTAGTGCATCCATCTAGGAACTCAATGATGTTAATGCATCGATTTGATGCTTTTCGGCGAATCCGCGAGTGGATGTTTTCCGTTGGCCATTGTTTGCTATTTGCTCAAAAAGGTCCCATAATTCATCCGGCGTCTTATTCATGATGGTTCCACCTGCCGCTGAGTCAACCGTGGTTTGGAGAGAATTTGCCAATCCGTCGTAGAAGCTTTAGACCGGCATCCACTTTGGGATCTCATGGTGTGGACATAATCTCAGTAGCTCCTTGAATCTTTCTCAAGCCTCATACATAGACTCCACTGGTTGTTGGCAAAATGATGTGATCACCTTCCGAATCTTCACATTCCTACTCGGTGGAAAGTATTTTCCCAAGAATGCTCGTGTCAAATCTTCCTACAAATGAGTTGAGTCCGGCGGGAGTGAGTAGAGCCATGCTCGTGCCTTGTCTCTCAGTGAAAATGGGAAGAGCCTTAGTCGAATTGCATCGGGTGTCGCTCCATTAAACCTGAAAGTATCACAAAGATCTTTAAATTGAGTTAATGTCAATGAGGGTCCTCATTTAGCAAACCTATGAAACTGTTGTTTTCGATCATGTTCAAGATCGAAGGCTTGATCTCAAAGTTATGCGCCGCAATCACCGCGGTGAAGAGATTGAATTTGACCCAGAAATTGAACGAACATTTCGGATTCTGAGAAGAGGTCAACGACGAGGTATGGAACAACATAACCAAGTCAACAATTAAGTTGTCGACCCACAACCAAGGAGCTCTCTGCTTATCATCTAACACTATCGTGCAGCTTCAACAATTTTCAGTACAGTTACACCAACTCTCTCTGAAACTCCATCCATCATCCTTCCCTCCGAATTTACTTACAAAATTAGTAAAACTACCAGCGGTACCCAAATATAAGTAATATACTCGGATATTACAATATACCTCAAGAATTTAGCCAAATATCACGCAATTAAAGGGATAAAAGTATATAGTTACGACAAGTCATGGGAGATTTGCTTAAGAAAAAGTACGTGACCGTGAGTTTACGACGGCCATGGGCTTATGGCCTAAATCAAATAAATGATTTACGGGCCACATGTCTTGGGCCCAAGGGGACAAAGCCTATTGATGAATAAAACATGTTCTCTCTCTCTCTCTCTTTTAATGGTTGGTAAAATATTACTTTTCGGCTCTCAGGATATCCCCCGGGCTCGCCGTTGTCGTTCCGAATGTAAAAGATGCGTCGTTAATTAAAATAGATTGAGGCCCAGCCTAATGTATATGGTGTTAGTCTAAAAAAAGAAAGAAAACACAACACTTGAAGGCGGTTGGTTACAATTCTGTTACAAATGGAGTTTCTCCTTCATTTTCTCTGTTTCTCCACTGCAATTCTTTCTATCTCCGGCCACCACTGAATCTTCACAATACTTTTCCTCCCGGTCGATGTTATTGAGCATCCGGTGTACTTCACCAAGGTTGGGCTCTGATTCCCCATATGCAACATATTGAAGCTGGGAGCGAATGACCGGTGTCGTGTACAGGCTGTACTTCTTGCTTGAATCACAAGTGAAGTTCCAGCGAGCAACCAGGCTGATCCGAGAGACGTGGGTAATTCACTCCGCAGAGGGAAACGAGGTGCCTTACGCCATGATCAAAGGCATTCAATATGTTTCCCGTTGCCAAATCGAGGAGCGGGATGTGTCAACCAAAATTTTGCTCTTAACGCTTCTGCTACAGGTAATAGATGTGCATTAGCGATCAGCTCCTTGCCATTTGTGGGAGTGTTTGCCAGCACCATCCCGGCTCCATGGCTTGCTTCACCATCAGACCCTTTTGAACCCTTGCATTGACCCCACGGTCACAAAGGACAATCCATCACTCGATCTTCTCAGGTAGCAAAGTTCCCATCATACAAAGGTTTCCATTGGTGGAATTACTAACGTCTCCGGCATAAATGAGACACGACAATATTGAGGCATTTTGGATCCGCTAACTTACACCGATGAAGTTATTACCATCTCCGATCAGTCGTCCCTTTTCTTACTTTTGTTATCCATTGTGCGACGTTGGATCGTGTGAAGTTATTCGGCGGACATTAAGAAGGGCCGGTGAATTAGTGCTATTGGTTAGAGGCACTACCCTCAATCTAGTAGAAGTTGACAGAAGACATCGTCTGTCAAAGTATTTATTGTTCTTCATCGACCTCTTTAGGTGATGGTTCTTTTGTAACTACAGACTATTTTGTAATCCTTTTATGATTCAGTTTTTCGAGCAAAGCTTTCGTAAATGAGTGTAACGATTTGATTATTTCTTGTTAGGCTTTTCACTATTTAATCCCTTAAATGCTTTGGAAATAATTATTAACCAAATTAAGCTAACGGTTAAGGATATATTAGTTGTTATACTCTGTTTAGCCGGCTAAACATTTTTGGGAACTTAATATGAAAGGTTATCACTCGTAATAGCATAATTATTTTTAATTTTATGAATGAAAATTGATTTTTCTGAACCAGATTTTATGTTATTCATCTCTGCATAATTATTATTTATCGTATTTTTATTATTAAAAAGCTTAATCGTGTTAAGGATTTAATAGAAGGGAACAAGCGTCGCGGTTCAAAGAACCTTCTGGAACAAAAATCCTGTTGATCGGCATCCCTAAATTAGGGTTCCTTAAGTCTTCTAATCATCGTCGTCTTGGAATCCCATCGATTCCACCCGAAATCACTCCCCATAACTCCAGGAAATTGAAAAGATGGGCGGAGGGAATGGCCAGAAATCGAGGATGGCCCGCGAGAAGAATATGGAGAAGCTCAAGGCCCCAAAAGGTTAGCCATCATCTTCTATTGTGGAACAACCAAACTTGATCGGGGGGTTTGTTTAGGGTTTAGGGTTGTTTGGAGTGGGGATTTGTGGATTTTTGAAGTGTTACAATTCCTTTGTTTTGTAACGGATGGGGTTAAAAAAAGTGAGATTGTGTTGTTGTTTGTTTTTACAGGTAGCCAGCTGGAGACAAACAAGAAAGCCATGAACATCCAGGTGACTTTTCATTCCCTACCCGGGGTTTTTCTTAGTGTGTTGGATCGTGGGGTATGAAGGTATTGGGAGTGTGGGATTCGTGGCTATTTGGTTGGATGTAGCCTGGTGTTATGAAATTTGAATACGCCATTGATCTTGGCGTTGTTATTAGTTGAGCTTTGGTTTTATTAAGCACGATGGTGAAAATTGGGACCGGATCTGGGGTCACCGGTTTGAGCTCTTGGTTATGCACTTTGAAAACATTGTATTTCCGTTCATTGTGACAACCTTGACGGCTAACTTATAGCTACGAAACCTGGGTGGACAATTATGCAAATGATAGGCCATTAGCATAGCCTGTTTTCTGCCCCTACTAACTGGTTTATGCGAGGAAGGCACTTGTCAATTTCTGAAATTTTCTAGTGTTCTTAAGTCTCTCTACCTGTCTTGATAAAAATGAAGTTTCCTTTCTTTTCGAGGTCAAAAGACAGTATGGTACATAGAACGTTGGTCTTTCTCAACATGGGGTATAGCCCTTTTCATTTGACCTCTCCCTACCCCTATACGCTGGCTGTATTGAGTGTATCACAAATCAATTTACTCTCGATTATTTGATTGACTAATTCTTTATATTGGAATGGGTGAAGAGTCTAATGTTTTGGAACTTCCGCATGAGGGGATGAATCAAGATAATCCCATTTTCGATCAACATGCATCTATATTTAGGAATCCTTAAGAAAAGAACAATTTGATGCTATAGTTATCTTTATCGAATCCAGAACTAAGCTTATGTCAAGAACATATTCACCTTTTTCATGTTTCTGGTTGTAGTGTAAGGTGTGCATGCAGACATTCATGTGCACCACGACGGAGGTCAAGTGCAGGGAACATGCTGAGGCTAAGCACCCAAAATCTGACGTATATGCATGCTTCCCGCATCTCAAGTAATGACAAGTCGTCGAACAGTTTCCTCCTGCAGCTGTGTAAGATAAGCCCTCTCCCTCTGTAGTTGAATTAGATTACTTCCAGGGTGAGAAGTAGTTGCTTGATGAATGCAGTAGGTTGTGTCGATATCATGAGAAAAAGATGGAGAGAGGATTAAAAAATGTCTGATCCCCGCTTTTCTTCATAACCGTGGCTATTATCCATAGTATCTCTGCAACTCGCCTTGGTGTAGTGATCGAACTCTAAATCTTCTGCCTTGAGATTATTTCTTATTAAACTGCTGAAGCTTATCATGCATAAATCATAAGTAACCTCGTAGTGTGCTGTATAGTGGCAAATTCGTAAACAAATTCGGAAGAAAAGTTTCTTCATTAGGTACTCGAATATGACGACCTAGTTTCAAGCTAGTGTTGCACGATGAACGATACGGACTACAGAACCAACGAATGGCCTCCTCGATCCTGTGTTTGGAAACACATTATACAGTAATAACCCACATATTCATCGTGAGTGATAACACTAATAAGTTTGGGAGGTCTCTATGTCCTCATCCTGCTGTTTTCTGCAGCCCTTACTTGAGAGAAGTAAGGATGATTCTGCACCCAAATTAAACGTAAAAACAAATCATAACCCATTAAAATAATAATAATAATAATAATAATAATAATAATATAGCTGAAAATAGTATAACAAGGATCCATACAGACTTCTGATACAGTGACAATATCAATTACTAGTAATCAATTCGTTGCATGTTAGGACGTCAAACAATTGGTTAGGACGGTTAGGGCTAGGCTATATGCAAATGTCTGAAATTATTTATGGATTGGCTAATATTAGCTATCATGCAAGAACAAATAAAGTAGCTTAGTATCGCGGAGGGTATATACCATTGCTTCCTTAGCGGTCAACCGATCCTGATGATCATACCGAAGGAGCTTGTCAAGAAAATCAATGGCCTACACAAACACCAGAAGACAGGTCAAATGCCAACAATAAAGGGAGGGAAAAAAAGATAAGTAAGCTTAATCAACTCGAGGACACAACCTCGGGAGAAATCAGGTGCTGATTGTCGGAGTTGATAAACTTCGACCAAGGTTTACGGCTATGCCTGTAAATAGATCCAAATCAATTGGGGAGAGCACACAAACAGAAATGTTGAGGTAGGTAGAGAAGAAAAAGTATTTATTACTAGCAGGGAGAGAGGGATCCTCAGATGGTCCAAAGATAAATTCAGCTTAATATTTGATAAACTAAATTTGATAGAATAAAAGGAAAGGCTTTGCCAATTAAAAACCAATCGATGCAGCAACAAAAACAATTCTCCATCAAATTTGAATCCTAGAAAGTTGGGCAAGCGAATTTCTAAGTTAATAATTTTAAATGCTACGCTGTCGCCATGGGAGATGTAAACAATACTAAAGACTAAAGCGCCAGATTGCCTTTGCCAGGACAAAACTTAGAAGCCAAACCTTCCGCAATGAATTGTACTTTATCATACCTTCCCACAAGAGAATCGAGTTGAGGATCAAGTTCCAGGTGGTACTTGTTCAGATATGCATTCAACTCATCTGTCCCAAGAACCTATATCCAACACTTTGTCAAACGCAAAATCCCACCAGATGAAACTAGGTATAAACAATTAACTCTAAATTGGTGAAGACGTGAATAAAAGAAGTGGTCATTCCAAAGCTCCAACAATGAAATAAGATTCCAGGGCTAGAAGATCGCTATAAGACATTGTGGTATATCAAAGCACCATCCATGCAAGAGTAACAGAATCTAACAGACGTGTCGGATATGAAATGTCCCCACAAGAATATTATGCATGGACAATCAGTTTCCACAGACAATAAAAGCAACAACTGCATCAGCCAGCAACAATTTAGTTTAAGTTTCCTACCATAAAGATGTGGGTTTAGACTAACAGGTATGGTTGCAAAAGAAAACCCAAAAAAGAGCCGGACCTTTGCAATTTTAACAAGCTGGTCCTGATTGTCATGACCATAAAAGAATGGCTCCTTCCGAAATATCTGAAAGGTTAATCATAAAGCAGGAAGAACAGTTTAAAAGGCTACATAAAAAAAGAGACTTATTTAGCGAGCACAATAGCGCGGGAAAGTAAATGTAATGTAATCTAACCATGCCAGCAAACATACAACCAAGGCTCCACATATCCAGTGAATAATCATAGTCTTGCAAGTCAACCAGGAGTTCTGGCCCCTTAAAGTATCTGAACAAAGAAAATAAAAATTAGGGACCGTGAAACAACTTATTTGATTGAAACAAAGGATTTTCTGACAACTTCTACATAGGACAAACAAGTCTCAAATTTAAAGAGGAATCAAACCCAAGGAACCATTTATGGGAGTCATTGTTGCAACTACTCAGGAATTCCTCAAAATGTGACAAGGGATGTGGTCTGTAAACATAAGGTTTTGACTTTACACAGCTACCTGGAAGCTACACGGACATTGTACTCTTTTCCAGGATGATAAAATTCAGCCAGGCCCCAGTCGATCAGGCGAAGTTTGCGCAGCTCATGGTCTATCATCACATTATGGGGCTTCACATCTCTATGCATTATACCTTGAGAGTGACAGAAATCTAACGCCTGCAATATCAAAAAAATCTTGGCTTTAGCATGCCGCAATAAAATCATTATTTCATTGAACTTGTCCTCCATGCGACAACTTCAAGAAAAAGTACTCATAGTACAAGCCCTGAAGGAAAAAAGCTTCCGCGAGAATAGCATCAAACCATCCAAGCAGAAGCAGCTAGGAATAGTAATATGGGCGAGACAGCGACAAATACCTTGAGTAGCTCATAAATGTAGTAACGAATGTCATAATCAGTTAATGTGGGATACAGCACTTTGAAGTCCGTACTGTTAACATACTCAAAGATTAAGCTAGGAGTCTTTGAATGCTGATCCCTAACAATATCGTGGAGTTTGATTATGTTCGGTCCAGCACAAAGGTTCTGCAGTATTTTAATCTCCCTTTTGATCTGCACGAGAATGACAACAGGATTACCACCTTCCCTTGAAAGAAAGACTATTGAAATCAAAGCTACACGGATACTAAAAATCACCTTCTTCTTCTTGACAGGTTTGAGGATCTTGATCACACATTTCTCATTTGTGTTGACATTTATTCCTTCGAAGACCTCACTGTATTTCCCTCTTCCAATTTTCCGGACAACTTCATAGTCATCTTGATTCCTGTTAGAAAGGAAAACGGAAAGAGTTCAAGGAATGGTACAACAATGACAACCATAGAGGGAAAGTCGATTCAGAATCTTTACTGTTAGTAGTAGTAACTTTACTCAAAATGTATCAGATAATGCATTGCATTTTCTACAAAGCGTCACAACATTCCTGCTCTGTGCTAGCCGTAAGGCCAGCCACTAACTCGAAGAAATCATCTCAAAGTTCATAATCTTAACTAAATAAGCAGAATCCATCGAGATAAACTAACAAATCACGCAAGAGGGTTAAAAGCCGCTTCCATCGCTTGGCCTACTGATTCAGAGTCACCAAAAGCAAAATCAACAAGCAGACTACTATACCAAATGAACACACCCACTGAAGTCGGGAGTACATCACTTCCATCATCCTCTTTGTGGCATCAGCTCAGCATCTCCCACTCTGACGATAAAAAAACAATGGTAACACAAAGCCACTCCACCTAAGTCATTCGCACCCATATCGGATCAAACATCCATCGTTATCCTCAACCTCGAATCCCTGTCCAAACTCACACCAACCCAATCATACTACTTCCTAAGATGGCAATCAACAAACGCTGTGAAACCCAACAACAAAACCCTCCCAGATCATAAAAATCGAAACTTCCAAAGAACCCTCATCTACACACGATGAAAGAATCGTCCTCACCCCCACTGGACGGTGAGAGACTCGTAATCCCAGTAGTCCTTGGGGCGTACGACGTTGACGTCGGTGTAAACCTTGGACTTCGACATCAACCCCCCTCGATCCCGATCGCCGGACCCCACAAAGGCGACACCGCAGGCGGCAGAAGCAGAAGCAGCGGGGGCTTTAGGGCAAGAAGACAGGAGGGGATTAGGGTTGTGGTTGGAGGTGAGCAGGAGGAGTGGGGGCTGAACCACCGGCGCACGGTAGGCGAGGACGGCGTATGTTAGGAAGAGGCGGAGGTGGAAGGCATGGGAGGAAGTGGGAAACGACGTCGTATTATCCCTTCTTCTCATGCATCATCTCATCAGGGGACAAAAAGCATATGGTTTGTAAGTAAAAATAAATCAAATATAAATGTGATTTTTTATTATCATTAAACATTTAATTTTATTTCTCACAATTCCTTCTTGGGGGATTAAATCATAGAGCATAACTTGAGAAATGAACGATTGGACACGTTGATCTAACGGGACTAGTTTATATTTATGTGCATCTAACTTTTTGGGCCGCAGCAAAAGCCCGCTCCCGCTCCACAGTCATATTGTGATGGAACAAATCATAACTGCCGGCCTTATTCGTGGAATTCGATGTTTTATATTTTTAAAATTTTTTGTTATATGAACTCAAAAAGAATTTTTAAAATTATTAACTTATTTAGCGAAATATAATTTTTCTGGGAGCCAGTTGGGAAAATAAACAATATAAATATAATATAAGTCAGGTACTCCTATCAATTTCTCATTAATATTAACAAACGAAAAAGAAAAGATTGGAAGCATGATGAAATTTAAATTATATAGAGACAGGAAAATTTCAGGCAGGCAACCAAGCAGAAGCGAATACCACGTTATGCCCTTTCCATGTCAACACCAGATCATCCTCTTCCCTCTTCATTCCCCAACCATTCGCGTGCTCGTCGAGCATCGCCTTGACCTCCGCTACTGCCTCCTCCCCGAAACCTACCCCTCGGAAGCTCGCCCCCCTCAACCTCTCCCCCCACCTGCCCCTCCCCTCCAGCCTCTCTACCCTCTCCCCTCCCTCCCGAGCCACTACGTTCTCTATCCTCCAGCGTATGTGCGACTCGTACCACTCCCTCTGCTCGCTCTCCCTCGGGAAGATTGTATCCGCGGTGTCGTACGGGATCCACAGGTAGTTGAACGCTGACCTTAGCCTCGTCACGACGTCGTTCGATGTGAGATCCGCGTCCTCCTCGACCAATACCATGATGGTCGGCTCCACACTCCTCAACGAGTGTAGGAACGTCGTCCGAGGAGATGAGAATGCTAGACCGCAGTCGAGAATGGACATTGGCTGCGTTGGTGCTAGGGTTTGGTCCTCAGGTATGTAGTGGAGCATCATATGACAGTTTACAACCAATGCTTCCTGGTCCACACTCCTGATCAACTTCTGTTTCCTGAGGTCCTCGATCAAAGAGGAGAACCCGTTGGAGCGGCTCGACACGACTACCCTAAACTCCATGTTAACATTCCTAGATCGAGCAAAGTTCACTAACCTCGACCCTAATTCTTCGTAAGAAAAGTTGATAGGCAATAACCCGTCGTCATTGGCAGCCATTTCCACTACCACCGTCAACCTCATGGATGGCGGTACCTCAAACTTACTGGCGATGGCGTCGATAAGCGTCGGTATTTGCATGCAGTGCATCGAGCCGAGATCGACAATATGGATGGACGAATACCCTTCGACGGCATCCACAACAGCGGCATTTGCGGCGGTGAAACCGAACCGATACCACGGGGTAAGGTCCACGAAAGCCGCGAGCTCAACAATCGAGAACCGGTGCGCCTCCATGGAGAGGCTAATATTACTCCCGCCCCTAGAGCTGGCGATGGCGGCCGCGAGGACCTTGCACGTGCCGTTCCTGGCGGCGCGTAGGATGAGCGCGCGGAGGAAACTGCACGTTAGCCGCTGGTTCGGGTCCCAGACGGACAGGGTGATGTTATTGAGGACCCAGAGGATCTGCTGGGCAAGGGTGGCGTCGTTGGACTCGATAGCAGCAGCACAGTTGACGAGCAGCCTTTCCATGCTGGTGGCATCTCCGAGGCCGGCAAGGGCCCTAGAGGTAGGGTGCCCGGGCCAGGGAGGGCGAGCCCTATGGGGCAGGATCTGGCCTCCCCCAGCGGTGTTGGTATTGGTGGTGCTGTTGTGGTTGTTGTTGTTAATCATGGCGGTTGTGGGTGCTTCTGAGGAGTACTGCATCATGTTGTTGTTGTTGTAGTTGTTTCTTGGAATGGATTTGTGGGTGATAGCTAATAGTAGTAAGAACTAAGAACAAGAACAATGGAGCGGAAAGAACAAAAAGGGAACAAATGGGATTTGAGGAGGAATTTGGTAATAATATGGGAAGGATTTTGGAAAGTGACTTGTCTTTGGTAGCAACACACCTTGACCTTGGGAATCGATTCCCACCCCAAAGAAAATATAAACAAAATACAAATGGGATTCAGTAGAACACTCACTCGCTTGTTATATATATGTTTTGCATAATAAATAAATAATAATATGAAAAAAATCAGGCAAAGGAGGAGTCGTAGATGAATGTGCAGGAGGAGATGGTGAGGAAAATATGACAGACAGGTCAATTCAAGGGGGGGATTTTATTGTGTTGTAATTGTTTGTATGGGAAGGGAAGGTGCTGCTGCTGCTGGTTCTGTGTCTCTGATTTTCTCTGCACAAAGAGATGGCTACAACTCAAAAACTTTCTGGGGGTGGTGGAAGGGGAACTTTTTTTCTTTTCTTCCCCGGGTGAAAATTGCAGGCTTTATTTATGGGTGACAGAAATGCAAAGGAGAGGGGGTCTGCAGGGCAAATACCCACCAAGCCAACAACACAAAACCTTCTACATGCCCACAATTGGGATGTACAAACAACAAAAATAGCAAAAAATTTTAAAAAGAAAGGGGTCTTGCCCATTTCCTCGAAATTTATTCTCCTCTTTTTTCTTTTGGTTTGGGCAAAGGATGATGACGTTTGAAAATGAGAAATTGTCTTGAAGAGGAGAAAGTGTTGTGATATATTGTGCTTAGTTTCGATGGGGTCATGGGGTTGTCTTTAGAAGAATTCTGGAAATTACAATGGTCAGTGATAAGTGTAACGATCATTTACCTGAAAATTTCATGTTAAAATATCAACTACCACAACTTGAGGTATCAGTCATGTCATTTTTATGGTTCTTACTCGTCTAATTATCGTGGGTTGTAAAATTATACGTCGATTATAAAGGAATGTATTGTAATTTGAGTCGGAAAAATGATTAAAAAATATATATATATATATAAACAATTTACATATGATTAAAAAATGATAGACTAATTTTACCTTAAAAATTATTTGACTAGTGGTGGTGGTGGTGGGGTTTTTGCTAGCATGTGATGTAGCCGGGCCTGAAGTTTGTCTTTATGATAGGATTTTTGGCATCTACTCAAGGGAGGGGATTTTTTTTTTTAAAGTTCTTTTGGTGAAGGTGTGATTGAGGTAGGCAAATTTTAATTTTATACTAACTTACCCTTGTGTTAACCAAATGATTACGTAATTAGAACTCGATACGTATCTGCATGATAAGTAAATTTTGCTTGATATTTCTCCCCTCAATTCCATCAACACCCCCCCCCCCAATGAACGATCGATAAACATGACCAAAATCGCCACGTCAAAACCCAAAAACAAATCAAACCAACTATATTTTAGTCTCTTGGAGTGATTGCCAAAAATCGTATTAAACAAAAGCAAAGAGAGTGTGAGTTCCACGACGAAGCTCGCAACATCAATCGGGACATTAATTTAAATTCTAAGCATGAGATTAAGATGGAGCTGATCGAATTCAATTTTGTATGAATCCCTCCCAAAGTTTATCATCTCTTGGGTGGGGAGGGAGTGGACCCAAAGTTTAGTGAGTGGAGACAAAATTCTCCTATACATGAAATCTACAAGGTGACAATCGTGTGGTCACTTTCCAAGCCAACGGGGGGGGGGGGGATGCCACCATCACTTAGTTTTGATTTACTAATCCAATAATTCAACTCCCATTAACATATCAATCACAACTTTGTTCTTGCCTTCTGGGGTTTTTGTTTGTTTCCTTTAAAAAAAAACATTAGCGGGATGAAGCCTTGATTGAGATTTGAGAACCAGGGAGGATGTGAACTGTACGTGTTTTAACAATGCCATACAGTCGTTTCCGCTATCTCATCCACTGTGTTGTCGGTCTCGCAACGGCTCATATCAGGGTCTTATCATTACTGCTAACTTGCTCGAGGACCATTCACACATGAAGAAAAAAATTTTCAAATCTCGGGGAAGTGGTGAATCCTCTTCTCTTTTGAAGTATCATTTATTTTTTGAATTCAGGGATGAATAATACATTCTTTGGGAATGGGGATGTCCAAAAGACTAGATGACATTGCTTTGGAAATGATAGAAACAGAATTCTCTCGAATCCAAGCTCTATTTGGGTTTGATTCTTCACAAACCAAAGCATAAAACAAGATGGGAATGTATGAAAGTAAGCGAACTCAACCTACCACAAATTTACTTATATATTATTTCCATATATCTATATAATAATAATCTAGTGGTTAATAGGGACTAGCCTATATAATTTAACGAATATAAATGAGAAAAAGGGATGTAGCATACTTCCAGCCTTTCTCTTCAATATTTCTACCGATCGAATCTGTACTCTCGTCCTTGATACTCGTCGACTGCGTCCGCAATCACAGAATCGACATGTTACTCGATATCGAAAGACGGAGCCAATCGAACTTACAATTTTACTTAATGTAGCAATGCAACAAAAGCATTTATAACATCAACTTTGTGTCTTCTAAAATCGTCCTATTATCTTTAATTACAATCCCCCCTCCTCCCAGGGGCAAATGAGGATGTGACCAAGCAATATTCTTTCACTGGAATCAGGAAGAACATAATCAGAACATAAGCAAGCCAAATGGGTGAAGACAAAATAAAACCCTGATTAATTACAATCTTTATTAGCAAGACAAGACAAAAAGCCTTTCCAAAGATTCAATTGATCATGAAAAAGCTGCATCGTCACAACTCGTGGATGCATGTGGCCAACAATATTTGAAAATTAGTATGTACAACGAGCCTTAATAAATGTAGCTAATGGTTGGCCAGGGGCTGGCGACTATTGATTAAATACAACCAAATGATATATGTACTAGTCATACGTGGCGGTGGTCCATGCGCGTCCTTTTTGGTTCTTGATTGTTGATCCGTGATTGTAGTAGTATACAATGATGTTCCTCCGTCGAGGTCTTGCCGAACCCGAGCCTCGTGAAATAATTGAATCGTCTGGCGTGAGTTTAATCACTTGAACCTTGACGTTGTACCTTATGCTACTGGATCATATGCAGAAACCTTTTATGTATAACTCACTAGCTTGTACCGAGGCAGGACCTAGGAAAACGAGTTCATATTTTAATTCAGGGGGATGCGATGTAATATTGCTGTTCGCGAATTCATAGGGAATTCTCTTGAATCGATGCCAAATGGATTTTCATTCGTGACAAAACCAGAGCAAAGAGAAATAACATCAGACCACATCATTCTAATAAATGAGAATACAAAACGCTGTAAATAAACATGGGAGTAGCCACATGAAGGGCGATCCAACAGGCACTTGTACGTCGAATGGCACTACCGCCAAGGGCTTAGAGTACAATGGTGAAAGAGGGAGTAGTATGATTATTTAAACAAGTTTTTGGCAGGGAAGAGCATAATCAGAGAATATAAGAAAGCCAAATAGGTGAAGACAAAGTTTAACCCTAATTAATTGTCAGCTTATACACAAAGACAAGACAAAGGCCTCCCCGTTGTTTTGTCCGAAGGATTCAACTTTTTATTATTATTTTTTTTAAAAAAAGGCTGCTGACTCTCGATTTACGTTTCTCCCTCTCATGGGGAAGAGATCAAGAGTTGGCTCACAAATATAAGCCCCTCCCCAAGCAAAAGTTAAACTTAATAAATAACAAGTTGTGACGGCTGCAATTACAATATATAAGTTTTTTGCGGCAACGAATGGGATGAGTAAATCGGGAGTCTCTTCCTTTTCGAATTTCTGAAGAACATGCCTTACTTATATCAGGTTTGTGATTCGATGTAGGAACCGCTGGAGCTTACTTTCATGACGACACCGGATCATGAACTGACCAGTAGAATTTTTCGTGAAACAAAAGGAGAATCTATGCCCCTCGCTGTAACTCGCGCACCCATGTGAGCATTACGCGATGATTTGCATAAACAGGACTTTGGCATCACTCTAGCATCACGTATATTATACGTTAGGACATACAAAAGGCGGCTTCCAAAGTTGAATAAAAGAATTCCAAGAATTGCTGGGACTATTTTAGTCTTGGAAAAGTTTTGAGATAAAACACTTTGTTGCGTTTGGGTTTGATATTGCTTAACATGAAATTCGGGAGATTATTTAGCAAAATACTTAACAGTTGGCATTCGATTCAAAAGTGATTAGATTCAAAACATTATAATTTAAAATTTTTTAATGAAGTGGAAATATTATATAAATCGTTATCCAAAAGACTGATAAAAGTTTTCATTTAATTATATTATTGTATATTAAAATATGACACTTTTTTTAAATTATTTTTTTTAAAAGTATACCAAGAAAGTTTAGGAGAAAAAATAAGAATTTATTTTAAGTGAGGACAAAAGAGTTTCTTGTTTCGGGAGAAAGGCATACCACACTATTGACCGTAAAACAGGTTGGAATATGTGGTGGTCATTCCGCATAATCTCTTATGTGCTTATGGCGCAAATTCTCTAATGTGTGGAAAATAGTCCAATGTGATATCGATGTGGGCTACATAAGGGCCAATTGGCACTCCCAATCCTTGAATTAGCTTTTGGGTAGAGCTCTTCCAAAAAAGCCCGTATCAAGTGGTATTAGAGCCAGCCCAGTCACGCGGGTGGTGGGCTTGATATGTGGAAAATAATCGACTATTAGCTGATTCGATAAGCTTTGTGATTCCTACATAAAGGGATGTCAACTAGCTATGTGAGCTTTTGAAAGATTAGTCTTTGAATCCAAATTTCCCAATATAGAATACCGAAATATGAAATACAGATGTGGGCTATATAAGGGCCAACGGGCACTCCCAATCCTGGAACTAGTTTTTGGGTTGGGCTGTTCCAGGAAAGCCCGTATCATTACCTGTGTAAACAAATAACATTATTATTTAAATTTTTAAAGATAAAGGCTTTTACAAAATAATCTCAATTGGTAAACACACGTAAAAATTCCTTTCCAAGAAAACTTGCTGGGCCGAAAACCTAGTCCAAGCCCAAAGACCCAAATCCATCAGGACAGGACATTATTGGGGTCTCTCTTCCCCTTCTTTCAAGGGCCGAAGCACGGACAACAAATACACCAAGAAAAAAAAAAGATATTTGTAATATGTCCAAATGCGTCATGCTTTCCAAATCATTTGGATGTTTGATGAAGAGGAGGTGTATTTTCATATATTATATTACATATATTATCAGGGGTTGTAGGCGTCCCATTGGAAATCATGTCCTCAATAATTCCGTTTTCTTTGTTTGGTACTACATTTTTGGCCTTCTTCCAGAGTCATTGGCCACGTGCCTTCACATTTCAATGCTAAAATAAGATAAATATTTTATTTTTGTACAAAATGATGCAGCATTATGCTCCATCTCCATAACCCGTGAAGGGACACTACAACTCTAGTTTTTAAATTAAAATATATTACATTATACTAAGAACACCATCTGTCCAGCTAACATTATACCTTTACTATAATCGAATGCCCATCTTTCAAAAATTTAGAAAAATTATATGTTTATGATATCGGGCGGGTGTGCTGCTCCTCGAACGGGTTGCTTCGTCCTCTTTGTCCGTGTGGCCGACGAGAACCCCAAAGAGAAGATACATACGAAGCATCCAATCAAACCATAACCCCCATGTTAACCTCGGTCGTACCTGCAGGGAATTCCCCATTCCGCTTCTTCCCTCTTCCTCTCTTGATTTTTTATGTTTCGATTGAATTTGATTAGGGTTTCTTGCTCTTTAATTTGGGGAAGAACAATTTACATTTCTTTTAATATTAACCTCCACTTATTATTTAATGTCCAGAATGAGCGCTTCTTGTAAATGCTGTTCACGAGGGGGGGAGAAAAATTTCCAACTTCATTTATGACAAAAAAATAAGTTGTTGATAAAAGAAAGCTGGCCCAACAATAATACCTTTGCCTATTGTTAGAATAATTTAATTGGAAAGCTGATGTCGTCATCCCCAAGCCTTGCTTTTTTGGGTATTATATAATATGGCCCTCCACGGCGGACGACGACTAATCCTCGAATCGGAGCACATGTGATTATTTTATGATCAATTTGGACAATCATTCCAGGTCTTTACTTATCTCCCATAAAGAAGAAAGGAAAATTTAAAAATGATTATCATGTTCGGAGTTGAAGTTCGCCAACTTCTTAAATCCTTAAGGCGTATCAAGTCGAGATGAGTTTATGTATTTTAATCTCATCCATTATAATGGAGCAAGTTGCCAAAAATAATGAATACGGAAGAAATAGAGACTAACATTGTTGCTTTCTTGGCCTGTGACCCGGCCTTTAGTCTTATCCATCCACAAAATAAAAGAGAAGAGAGAATGGTCACCGAATTCGATCGATGACGACGTGAATTTTATTTAGATAAGATAATGGAGGAAGTGGAGTTGGGGGCCACCCTTTTTCCTCATTTTGTTTTCTATTTTTTAAGAGAAAAATTTCGGTGGGGGTTTCGGCAAACCCAACAAGTTTGGGATATTTTGTCGGTTTATATATATATACACTACATTTTTTTTTTAATTTTAAACAAGTATCTAAAATTCATATCTTATCTATCTAATCACCTAACTGACTTTCATCATCTGTTCTTGCCACAGTGGGACAACTCCTCTCTACTCCGTCCTAACCTTCATTCCCTCAACGATTTTTCTTTCTTTTTTTTTTTTTCTTCTTTCTTGGGTCATCTTTTAATTAGCTCTCACATCAACCAAACATTACGACAAGTGAGTTTTCCAAGGAAGTTTGTGGACAATCGTCTTAGAAATCATTATTAATTAACATCTCTCGGCGAACTAACTTCTCGTTTCCCCGTGCAAACAATGAATTCTTGCATCGACAACTTCTGTGAGCAATGAGGCGAAAAGTTCATTCCTGTGAAAGTCGTTGATCGAAGAGTGGTGACGGTAACTCTAAATCAAGACCGAAAATTGAGAGAGATTTTCAGGTATTTACCCAAAGTTGAAGAAATAATGACGGATACAGACAACACAATGCAATGCAAGTTGTGGGGGTTGGAGCGGGCACATCGAGAAGAAAGGGACGGCCACAAACGATATATAGCATGGCGAAAAAGATCTAAAATCTCCCAAATATCCACAAATTTGAACCGATTTTTTTTTTATTTTTAGAAAAAGAAAACATAATAATGATGGTGTGAAAAAAGACACATGATGCCCACTTTTGCAATCAGGGACAAAAAGAGAGAGTGGAGGAAATACAATCCCTAATTAAAATATATGTGCATATGAATGATGTTATGAAGGGGATGGGGAGGCCACAAGATGGAGGAGAAGGAATCTTATCTCCAACTGCATGCATCATTCAACATTCATCGATTCCAAATGCGGCGACGCGCAGCTTCGCAAGTTCAATGAATCCCACCACCAACACACTTAACTCCTCGTGGTGGGTGACAACAAACAATAGCATTATCCCAAAACACACACACACACCCACACAAAAGAAAATCTTGAGGCGATTTTGAAGGCATTAGTGCTTTTGCGATTTTGAATTCCTCGGGCTTTGATTAGTGCGTGTGTATATTTTGGATCGAAAAAAGGTAGGTCGAGGTCGACTTTTCTGCGTGGAAAATTTGAAGGTTCTCAAAGGGGTGTTGCCGTGCCTATTCATCCCACTTTCTGTGGCTCACTCTTTGTTTTTGGGATGGTGATGCAATGAAATTGATTGGATTATTTAATGTCTCAATCCCCATTCACACATATCCCCCTCCCTCCTCCATTCCCAAGACAAAGGGATAAGAGAGTGAAAATATAAATAAATAAATAATAAGAGGGCGGCCCCCATTTTCCTCAAGTCGTGGGGGGAGAAAAGGATAGAAAACCATTTGCCCAATGATGCCAACAACTAACCACTGATTAGTCTTCCTTGGTATCTCAATGCATTCATTTGATGTAAGATTCACCATTGTTTGGACTACCCCTACGATTAGGACATACCCTGTTAATTGAATAGTCTTCCCTTTAACTTCCTCGAAAACTCTCGAAGGTATCAGAAGAAAAACTTTAGTTTTTATATTCTGATTTTCAAACACAAACAACTAAAGTTGTAAAAAAAAAATAAAAAGAAAAATAAGGAAATGGGATTGGTGTGAAAGGGAGGGATGCCAAAACCGACGCAGGGAGGGGGAGAGACAAGTAGTAGTGAGCCGTATTTATCTTTGTCCCCATGTGCCAAATAATCTCGAGACGTGATAAACTACACCTCCCTTTTATTTATTATTATTATTATTATTATTACATATATGTGCGGCTCTAAACAAAACCCTCCCCTCAAGAAAAAGAATAAATCGAATGTTTCATTGGTTTTTTTTTATATTAATATTTTTCGATGATCCCCCAACTTCGATGGATGTGGTGGTGGGGATGATGACGAAAGAAGATTCCCTCCACGAAACCCTAATAGCCGGCCAGCCAGCCTGCCCGCCTCTTTCTCATCTCCAAAAGTCAATTTCTGTATAAAAGAAAAAGGAAACAAGAAATTCCCTTAAGAAAAGTTAGTTGTACATGGATGACCCTCGAGCGGCCAATAATTTGGCCAATCCGAAAGAGCTCGGGTGGTCACTGATGATTAACATCCAACAAGTGGCGTATTATGATAATAAAAATCGTATTAAATTTGACGACCTTGCCTTTTGAGCTTGCATAGATTCTTGAGGGAGTGATTCCCGGGAGTAAAATTTTTGCATTATTTAATCTTCAATTTATCTTTAGGACTTCATAATAAGGATTTTGCTCAATCTTTTCAGAAAAGAAAAATGTAAAAAAACATACGTGAAAACAAAAACATCAGTCTAAGTCTATAACATGAAGTCGAAATCGAGTGGATAAGTACGAGCATGCAATTACCTTGTATTTAAAAGAACTATGATAAGGCATATGTCTCAAGATGTGTGGAGGGGGGCAGGCTGGATGGTTATTTTATTTTGGGGAGGGATTGTTTTGTCTCTTAGAGACCTCCAAAGACCACCAAACGTTCCTCCCCTCCTGTCGAATTCCGGGGCCGACTAATTCCTTTTTTTTTATCGGTGGGGACGACGACTATTCCTCTGTCCCAAAGTCATGCTCCAAATAATTAACTATATCTAAAAAAAAAGAATAGATAAGATAAAGCAAAATCAACTTCCTTTCCATTGAATCTTATCCACTCCATCCCTCGCAACCTCCGAGCATATCGACGTATCACTTATTTTTATGGATTTTGGGATAACTTGATTATGCACTACTCAACTATATTCAATTGAGGAAACCGTGCTTTTTTAAAGAAAAAATCGAATGGTAAAATCTTGAAAAGAAACCCTAATATTTCTATTTGGTTCATATTAAATCGAAAAAGAGTGGTTGGTCCCTTTGATGAGATGAGAAGGCGGGAATGGAAAAATGTAAAAATTAGCAGCCTCGTACCTTAAAGTGAAAGAAAGAGATCCGCAAACGGTGATTAGACTCGTAATGCTTTTCGTCTGTGTTCTAATGTTATTTACGATAGTTAAGTACGCGATTAGAATCCTGTAATCGAAGTGATTCGACTTTCGGTTCGGTTTAAACCAAACTATATCATTCAAATTCAATCCGCTCACAACCAGAAATTTTGATGCACAAATCGGAACGAGACGTCTAATATTTAAGCGAAATATATATCGTTTTATGTGAGGAGATTTTTGTATTTTTTAAAAGGAAAATCACGAGAGGATAATGGGAATTGGACATTTCATGAAACGAACAAATGGACAAACGGGTTGTCTCCCTCCCGGTCAAATATAAAATTCATATATATCAAGACAAGGGAGGAAAGGAGGCGGCTAAACCTCTCTGCGCAGGAAATTGGCACGAAGCTTCTAAACTCTTCTTCACCAAGGCAAAAATCAGAACCACGTATTTCATTTTCTAATTCTACAAAAAAAAAAAAGAAAAAAAACATTACAAAGAATAAGGCTGTGAGGCATGGAAGGAAAGTTCTTGGAAATTTCCCCATTTTCGCCGATATATCTTCTCAATGTCTCCATCCAGTTAAAAAAACGAGTAGTAGTCTTATTTAGATTTTGTAACATTATCATTAGGACAAAATTTGTCAAAGAATTTCACGATTACGATTAGCAACAAAAGTTGAATCACGTTGTTATCAAAGAAGAACAAAGAGAAAGAAGAGATCGATCAACCCCCCCGACGAACTGTCATTTTTCTCCCTCCCGACACGGAGAGAAATCGGTCCGCCGCCGGAGATTCGGATACCTCCCCCCTCCCCAACCCGGGATATGACTTCCGGACGGCGACGTCCGCACTTCAAAGTGAAGTCACAAGAAAGCAAACGAGAAGGAACTAAAAACCGATCAGGACAAAAATCCAACTCAGTAGAATAAGTACTGCAGTCTTCTCTGCGGCTGGCCGTCTATGGCCCCTGCGCTCTCCAAGTACGCCGTCATATTAACAGACTCCTCCGAGTCCCTAGATGGAGTTCCGGACCTCCGTTTCTCAGCCTCCTTCAATCCAGCCTCCCCGGTGTGGCTCCAAATCCCTGTGCGGAGACTAAGACTTAGATCGACCATGCACTCCCCGCCAGACTTCTTCCTCTTCGGCTGACGCAGTGCCGGGTCGTCACAACTGGCAGGGAAACTACTGTTATTGTTGTTGCTGTTGTTGTTGTTGCGTGCGTCGTAGGTGCAGGACCCGTCGTCGGCCTCACAGGAGTCCTCTGGGGAGATCGGAGGGAAGGCAGCGCTGGTCAGTAGCTCGGGGATGGCCTGGATAGTCCCGCCTCGTAGGACGGTCTCGACCGCCGCCTGACAGATCCGCCAGTTCCCAGACCAGAGGAGGCCAACCGCTCCGTGAACAGGGCTGACCGTGCGGCCGCAAGCCTCGAATAGCAACGACCGAAACAAAGCTGAAAAGATGAAAGCAGAGGTAGCATTAGGAAGGACATTGCTAGGTGAGGGAATGATGAGGGTGGATGAATATAGTTTACCAGGGCGTTGGGGTTCGGGGACGGCGGAGATGAAGGAGAAGAGGCCGGCACGGCCAAAGAACTTGGCAACAAAGACAGTGGCGTGGCCCTGGGAATCGGAGCCGTCAATCCAAGAGAGGCAGGGACGAAGGATGCAGGAATCGCTGCAGCCCTTGCGTAGAACCCTACAGCCGTTGCAGCTCATTTGAGGCTCAAGACTGTAAATAACAACAACGCAAAGAGAGAGAGAGAGATTTGGATGACTATGGGTATTATTTGGGAAGATTGAAGGATATTGAAGTAACCAAGAAAAAAGGCAAGTCGGTTCCTTAAGATGGGATGGATGTCGGGAGAGTTTTATAGATGAGAAACTTCTTTATTTATTTATAGAGTTTATCAGAGTTTTTTTAAATGGTAGATGACGATTCCAAAGTTATGGGGGGAGAGATTTTTTTATTGAGAGAGAGAGAGAGAGAGAGGAACCTCCACAATAGCTTTACTCTTCCCTGAGCATTGATTGCTCTCTTTTGAAACATTTAAAATTGGCAAAATGGTGATTTCTCCCGTCACGTTACTTTATTTCAAACTTTAAAATATTTATTTTATATTTTTAAATTAATATTATAAATCATATATAGTCTTATTATAACGGTTGGCCGATTTGTCGTCGCGAGTTATCCTACTTGGCATATTTTATTATAATAACTTCCTATATACGTATGCATAGTGTACATTTCTGGTTTCACCTTTTAACGAACTTTCTTTTATTCTCCTAACTTTAAAATATTTTTTTAGCCTTAAATTAATATTACAAATCTTATATCGCCCTATTAGAACGACTTTAACTACTTCTTCGATTTGCTATCATTAATTATTTTATATATCATAAATTAAACAAATAATTTCGTTATTATTTTCCTACAT
Source organism: Melastoma candidum (assembly GCA_023653495.1). Classification (NCBI taxonomy): domain Eukaryota; kingdom Viridiplantae; phylum Streptophyta; class Magnoliopsida; order Myrtales; family Melastomataceae; genus Melastoma; species Melastoma candidum. The sequence continues at coordinate 10,753,237 of CM042888.1, read as the reverse complement.
ATGAAATCATCGCGACCCATAAATATCAATAGTATGCCTCATACTCTATTTCTTATAAAAGTTCCATCGAATCTAACGACTCGTCTAGAGCGTAAAAGAAATCCCCTGATCAAAGGATCACATCAGACGAATAACCTTTTAAAGGTTTTGTATTCTTGTCAAATTGCATATCATTCAAAATAATAATGAAAGCAAATCATTTGTGTTCCCTTACGAAAAATAATGACTCCCGTAGGCAATTGCTTGTTTTACGAAAAATAATGCCTCTCGTAGGTAATTGCTTGTTAATTTTTGACAAGTAAGATGATTAGTGACGACAAATTGAAGTAGGCAACAATGTTCGACCATATAAGATTCATAATTGATTTAAAGCTTCAAAAGAAATATTTCAAAGTTCGGGACACAAAAAAAGAAGTTGGGCAAAAGGTGTGACAAAAAATCTATATTATGCCCTTCCACTTAGGAAATTATTATAATAAATAAAAAAGCACATAGGATAATATTGACATAATCGAAGAAGTGGGTAACGTTGATTCAAATTCATAATATTGATTTAAAGTCATAAAAAAATATTTTATAGGTCGAGCCATATAAGAAAGTCGGTCCAAAAATCGTACCAGAAATCGCTATTTTACCTTTAAAATTGATGTAAGTTTTATCGTGTATATACTAAATTATATTTCAACAGCTATAAATTAATGAAAATATTAAGATTGCACGCCATTACTATACTTTATTTCAAATATATTGTAACAATGACAAATCATTTAAGTTAAATAAAAATAAATAAATTATGTCATATAAATTCAATAAAACTAGGGAATAAAAAAACGGTTGAAACTTTTTATTATATTTATTTATTTACTAATTTTTCATATTCAAGACTATTTCAAAATTCTAGGTACTCGTAAATGAAACGAATTTTGAAATCGAAATTTATGTTTGCTAATAAAGTGCTTTCTTTTTACTGTGCAAGACATAATTAACATAATCGAAACTATTTCAAATGATATGACATGTCATACCAATTACAAATGTTTGTGTCCACTGTTATTGTTTTAAAAAAAAAAATTATTCGACTCCATTTAATCACAAAGCTATTTTATATATAGGTTTTTCGTTCATAATATTTTAGGAAATGGCAAAAGTCCCCTGACGGGAAGTCCCATGATGTACGAAGGTGACATCGGTTTTTCGTATATACGTACGAAATGTGACGCATTTTTCAAATATTTAACGTAAGTGTCAATGTGCCTTTCGTACATGAGCCAATGAGATTTCGTACATATTTCGTACATTTGTATTACTTTGTACGAAAAATTCTTAATAGGCCCGTACAAATGTATTAAATATGTATGAAATTAGAGGAAATTTACATGTTTTGTCATTGTACCTATTTCTTACATATGTACATCTAATGTATGAATAATGTACGAATCGTGGGGCTAAAGTCATGTCGACGGGATGCCGCGTCGTGTATGAAGTTGACGTCATAAATGTACGAAATATGTATGAAACCCATCGGTCTATGTACGAGAGCCACGTCGCCATTTACGTCAAATGTACAACATATGCATCACGTTTCGTACATATGTATGAAAAATGACGACACCTTCAGTGGCGAAGCCAGGAAAAAAGTCGAGGGGGACCAAATTGAATGAGAGAAAATTTAAGGGTGGCCAAATTGAATCAAGATCTAACAATTCAGATTTCTTATACAAAATGGCCCCAGCATATTCAGGATTTCTACGCTTGGCGTCTACACAAAAAATTAACAATTTTTAACACATTTGACATTCTTACATACTTAACCTCCAGGTTTACAGGAACACTCCTACTTTATTTCAAACTTTAAAATATTTATTTTATGATCTTAAATTAATATTATAAATCATGTATAGTCTTATTGTAACGGTTCGCCAATTTGTCATCACTAATTACCCTACTAGGCTTATTTTATTATAATAATCTCCTATATACATATGCATCGTATATATTTATAGTCTCACCTTTTGGCGGACTTTTTTTATTCTTCTAACTTTAAAATTTTTTTTAGCCTTAAATTAATATTACGAATCTTATATCGCCCTACTAGAACGACTTTAACCACTTTTTCAATTTGCCATACTTAATTATTTTATGTATCATAAATTAAACAAACAATTTCGTCATTATTTTCCTACATATGAAATCATCGCGACCCACAAATGTCAATAGTATGCCTCATGCTCTATTTTTTATAAAAGTTCCATCGAATCTAATGACTCGTCTAGAGTGTAAAAGAAATCTTCTGATCAAAGGATCATATCACACGAATAACCTCTTAAAGGTTTTGTATTCTTGTCAAATTGCATATCATTCAAAATAATAATGATGGCAAATCATTTGTGTTTCCTTACGAAAAATAATGACTCCAGTAGGCAATTGCTTGTTAATTTTTGACAAGTAAAATAATTATTGACGACAAATTGAAGTGGGCAACAATGTTCGGCCATATAAGATTCATAATTGATTTAAAGCTTCAAAAGAAATGTTTCAAAGTCAGGGCCACAAAAAAGGAAGTTGGGCAAAAGGTGTGACAAAAAATCCATATTATGCCCGTCCACTTAGGAAATTATTATAATAAAAGAAAACGCACATAGGATAATATTGATGACTAATCGAAGAAGTGGGTAACGTTGTTCCAAATTCATAATATTGATTTAAAGTTATAAAAAAAAATATTTTATAGGTCGAGCCATATAGAAAAGTCGGTCCAAAAATCGTACCAGAAATCGTTATTTTACAGTTAAAATTGATGTAAGTTTTATTATGTATATACAAAATTATATTTCAATAGCTATAAATTAATGAAAATATTAAGATTGCACACCATTACTATACTTTATTTTAAATATATTGTAACAATGACATATCATTTAAGCTAAATAAAAATAAATAAATTATGTCATATAATATTGTTGTTACTTTCATTAGAAAAATAAATTCAATGTTGAAACTTTTTATTATATTTATTTATTTACTAATTTTTCATATTCAAGACTATTTCAAAATTCTAGGTACTCGTAAATGAAACGAATTTTGAAATCGAAATTTATGTTTGCTAATAACGTGCTTTCTTTTTACTGAGCAAGACATAATTAACAATAATCGAAACTATTTCAAATGATATGACATGTCATACCAATTACAAATGTTTGTGTCCACAGTTATTGTTTTAAAAAAAAAATTATTCGACTCCATTTAATCACAAAGCTATTTTATATATAGGTTTTCCGTTCATAATATTTTAGGAAATGGATAAAGTCCCGTGGACGGGAAGTCCCGTAATGTATGAAGGTGACATCAGTTTTTCGTATGTATTTACGAAATGTGGCGTATTTTTCGTACATTTAACATAAGTGTCGATGTGCCTTTCGTACATGAGCCGATGAGATTTCGTACATTTGTATTTCTTTATACGAAAAATTCTTAATAGGCCCGCACAAATGTACTAAATATGTATGAAATTAGAGGAAATTTATATGTTTTGTCATTGTACGTATTTCTTACATATGTACATCTAATGTATGAATAATCTACGAATTGTGGGGCTAAAGTCATGTCGACGGGATGCCGCGTCGTGTACGTAGTTGACGTCATAAATGTACGAAATATATATGAAACCCATCGACCTATTACGAGAGCCACGTCGCCATTTACGTCAAATGTACGAAATACTCATCACGTTTCGTACATATGTATAAAAAAATGACGTCACCTTCAGTGGCGAAGCCAGGAAAAAAGTCGAGGGGGGCCAAATTGAATGAGAGAAAATTTAAGGGTTGCCAAATTGAATTATTTCAATTATTTTATATTAAATTAATAAAAATTATAAAAAATATGCCTAATTTTAATTTTTTAAACAAAAATGGGGGCATGGCCTCTGGTCACCTTCATACACCATGGAATATCTCATTGACGGGACTTTACCCATTCCCAATATTTCGTGCCCAAAAATTGCTTACCCAATCTTTTGCGTATCAGGATCCTTTCGTTTACGAAGGAATTGAGATTATTCATTTTACGGTTAGGATAATTCTAATTTTAATATGACGGTTCTATTTTTTATTATTTTAATTACGGTAAGAGAGAGAGAAATCGACATTACTCTATATAATTATTGTTTAAATACTTGTACACTTTAAAACTTTATATCTAATTCACAATAAATCATAAACACTAAATTATAAACTCAAAATTTTAAATCATAAATATTAAAAATTAAACAACGAACCTTAAATGTTAAACTATAAATTCTTAATAATGTAACAATTTATTTCTTAATTATTATATTAACAGAAATAATTTATTGACTTCTTAATATATCAAGAGTAATATAGTACTAACGATAATGGTTGGATTAAAAAAGAATGAATCGCAATCATAAAATAAAGGCAAAATATGGTTATATGGCACCACCTTTTGACAAACTTTCTTTTGTGGTTTGAACTTTAGATATTTCTTATATAGCCCTAAATCAATACTATGAATCCTACGTGGTCTTATTTTAATGTAGTTACGAAGTGAAACCATTTTCCTTTGTTAGTTTCCCACGTGAATTTAGTTAATACATTAATTACCTACGTGGTTTCTTACCTGTGTTTTTTAAAATCCTTCTTGCTTTTTTTATTTTGCTCTTTAGTCATTTCTTTTCTTACTTGGTTTTTTTTTTGGCTTAACCCTAAATCACATAGGATAAATCGGGTGAAGGATTCTAGGAGAAAAAAAGGCATCTGCTTGGTTTTTTTGGATCTTCCTACAAGAGAGCTCGTGGTCCACTTGAGGCAGATTGGGATTGGTTTCTTCGACGAAGGTCTTAAGGTGACCCATTCGAAGGCGGATCAGACAATAGCATCACAAGCAGGTCTTAAGCCGACCCATTCGAAGGCAGGGCAAAGCCAATCTACTCCAAGTGTGTGTAAGAAGCTTTGATACGCCTTTATGTTATATTGTTGATGGTAGAAGGAATCGTATGTTTTTTTATTAGGATGAAGAGAATTTCTATTCTAATGCATATAGCTGGGAAGTTGTCATTTGGAGACAAAATTAGTTACGATGGTGGTAGAGTATTGGAATTTTGTGATGTGGATTGTGATCTATTAGGATACTTTACATTGGTAGCATTTTTGCAAAACTCTGGTTTTAAGGTTAGAAAACTGTGGTATGTCTTTCCCGATCAGATTTCTATGAGTGTGAGGCAAATTATTAATGATAAGGATGTCTTAGAGAAGATAGATGGTTGTCCACATGGTTCTTCAGTGATGGTATATTGGGAAGGTATTGTGGAAGCCTTATCTGATACTGAAGAGGTCAGTTAAGATGTTAATGTTAGCAGTGAGGGATCAGAAACCTTAGAGAGTTGTAGTTATGGTGGTAATGTTACTGAGGGTAGGGATGTTGTTATGGAGGAAGTACATGATAATGTTGCAGTAGTTGGCACTGAAGAAGTGCAAATGCACGATGATGAAGTTGAGATTGGAGTTACAACGATGTTCAAATGGGATCATGTAATGTGTGATGTAGATTTTCTGAGAGAGGGAAGTGAGTATGCGGCTTTAGATGATGAAATCATTCCTACTAATGGAGAGGAGATAATAGGGCGTAGGAGGCAGTATTTAAAGTCTGCATTGACAATTTATGATCCACCATACGATCACAAGAACATAAGTTTGATGCGTGGATTGTGTTTTGAGACACCAAAACAAATGCACAATGCTATACAACAGTATGTCATAGCAAACGGGTATAACCTTCGCTGGAAAAGGAGTTCAAAGGTTAAGCAAGAGGCTATATTTGAACCGGGCTGCTCCTGGAGGGTATATGGCTCATGGATGAAGAAGGAGAGGAGTTTTGCAATTAAAGGTGCATTTGAAAGACACACATGCTCGCGGAACATGCATAATAGACAAGCAACTACAAAATGGCTTGCCCAACAATTTTCAAAAGGAATATACGAAGAGTTGTTGCTACCGCTAAAGAAATTCAAGAAGGGTACAATTGAAATTCCCTTGATGAAGTGCTACAAAGCATGCTGGCTGGCAAATAGATTGATGGTTGGTACGTTGATGAGCACTTCAATAAACTACGTTCTTATTTGGCTGCACTAAAGATGAAATATCCATGGACTTGTTTTGATCTTTCATGTGACTTAACACTCTCCACATGGCAATACACTACTTTTAAGAGGTTATTCATTTGTTTTGAGCCTCATATTAAGGGATTTATGTCAGGTTGCAGATGTATTATTGGATTTGATGACACTTTTATCAAGTATATAATTGGAGGCATATTATTGACAGCCGTGGGTCGTGATGGAAATGATGGTATGTACCATATTGCTCGGGCCATCGTTGAAGGTGAAAACATTATCTCATGGCTGTGGTTCTTCACTCTATTATTCAAAAAGCTCAATGTTGGAACGAGTTATGGGTGGACGTTTATAAGTGACCAACAAAATGTATGAATTTGTTATCTTATTGTTGAGTTCTTATTTGGATATGAATTGACAATTTGTACCGCTGCAGGGGCTATTAAATGTTATAACTACTCTTGCACCAGAAGCGGAGGCTCGAAATTGTTCAAAATATATTTTTCAGAATTGGAAAGTAATGCATAGGGGTCTCTTTTGGAAGAGTTGTTTTTATAATGCTGTGAAGAGTATCAATGAAGTGGACTATAAAAATGCCTTAAAAGAAATGGAAGTAGGAAGAGATGGTTGTTCATGATCCTCAGAAGCTGTTGCAGATTTTGTAAAAGAAGGACCTCATCACTTTTACAAGGCTTTCTTCAACACCTTAAGCAAGTGTGGTACGTGTAGCAACTATATCTGCGAAACTTTCAATTCTTATATTGTTGCTACTAGAAGGTTGCCACTTATTGATATGTTGGAGCGCATAAGACATCTTCTAATAGTAAGGCAAGTGGAAAAGAAATTGTTTTTCAATCAGGACAACTGATATGCTATGTCCTAATGAGAGAAAAGAAACAGAGGTCATCAAAGAGGTTGCTGCCAAGTATATTGTCAAGCCTTCTATTTCTGAAAAATTTGAAGTTTCTATGGCATTTACTGAGAATTATAGGTTCTTAGTAGACTTAAGGGGAGGGAGTTGTAGTTGTCGTTATTGGGACCTGCATAAGATTCCTTGTGCGCCTGCATACAGTTCATGAAACAAAGCATTGAGGATTACATTGATCCATGCTTCAAGATGGCTTCATATAGAGCAGCCTATAGTCATGTCCTGTAGCCATTAGAAGGAAGCAAATTCTAGCCAGTTATGGAAGGTAGCCAATTAAACCTCCTCCATATAAGAAGTTAGTAGAAAAATCGAAGAAACAAAATAGGAGCAAAAGTAAGGAAGAAGACCCAAAACCAACATTGGAAAAACTGACGTCGAGGAAGGGAATTGGCATTACGTGCTCTTACTGTGGGAATTTGGGTCACAACAGGAGAAGTTGTCGAGGGCAGTCTTCATCATCACAACCAACCCCCTCACAGCCAACCCCTTCACAGCATCCAACTTCTTTGTCTCGCCAGTTCCAGCCACATCACAACATGGCACGGAGGAGGCTGCTGAGATCATTCCTCAGTCTGGTATGACCTCTTTAGCTGTATTAATTTTGGAACATTTTATCTACATTCTAACCAGTTACTTGTGGCATAGGTTTTGGATGACACTGGACAGTGACATGCAAGTCTTGTGGAAACAAATGGCACAATAAAAGAACCTGTATTAAGAGAAGTACAACTGTATCAGAAGTTGGAGAAAATCCAACTGAACTTGGACCACCTTGAGTGCACTGAAGTTGGATAAACGTAAGTTGTGTCTGTTATCGAGCTGTAATTGCCATGCTTTTTGTATGTATGTGGCAATGGTAGCCTTAGTATGTTATCGAGTTACGTCTGTTATTGAGTATGTTATCGAGTTGGATTAACATAGTATGTAGCCTCACAGTTACTTTTATGAAACATTAATGCAAGTTCCCATTTCAATACTAGTCTCAAATGCAGCCTTCCATTTGCAAGTCATTTGATTACATATGAGTTGCAACTTTCCTAACCAAACTGAAAGCATAATACTTAGTACATTTAACACATAAGACTACTTATCATAACCCAACCACAACATAACACCAAAAAACAAAACTGCAATGCAAGTCATCAACTTCAAATCCCTTCGTAGTTTCTTCATCAACACTTGATTAGCATGATTTTCCGCCAAATATGAGGATTGCATCTTCTTATACTTAACCACCCTATCCTCAAGCTTCCGTATGAGATCTTCCATTAAAGATGGTCTCTTTTCCATTACTTCAACTTTGCTTTCCAACAGTTTCTTCGTCTCCAACAGATGTAATATGATTTCTTTCTGGCAAATCGGGATAATCTCGTCAAACCACTCGGAAAAACCACAATCATCATCCTAAATATTCAAAAAATCAATATAGTTAGATAACTAAGATTAGTATTACAACACTTCAATGGAATTTCATATCCACATAGCTCAGGTCCCAAATAGAAGTTTAACATATTCAACTAAAACACCTTCCAAAATGAGCAACGAAGGAATCGTTTGCCTGGGTTGTTTTTACTCCACGATGTGAGTAGGACAACTTCCTGCACGTGCTTGCATATGCGATTTCCTCAAAAGAAGGTTGATATCGCGGACCCAATACTCTTGTTGATGTTCTCGTTCTTCATTCTTGATTCAACTAAGATGAAGTGACCGCGGACAAGCCGGATCCAAATACGTCGAAAATCTCTGGCACTACGAGCGACTGGTGCTTGGAGGTTCGTTGTGAGGTCGCTGTATGAAAAAGGAAAAGAGAAGAAGTGATAACTCTGTGAAAGTAGGGTTATTTCGTATCCTTAACGAGGCTTTATGTGGTTAGTCGGATGAGTATTGATAGGGATTTGGTAGGATTTGAGTCATTTTTAGTTTAGTTTTATTTTAAGTTGATCTTTGTTATTTTCTCAGTTTTTGTTTCTATTTCGTCTCGAGTCGGTTATCTTGTTGATGCCTCTTGGTTTGTCATGTGTTAATGCAGGAAAATGAAGGAGATTTTGAAGCTCGGACGAAGAAAAGCGAAGAGGAGCGAACAATGGACAGAGAGCTGAGGGACGCGTCCTTCAGATCTTAGGGACGCGTCCCTGGAGGTTCTGTAGCTGACGAAGCTTTCTTGCGAGTTTTGAAGACTAACCGCTTGAGGAGTCTTCAAGTCTTCCTAAGACTGCATTATGGAGATATAGATGATCAACTAGTTATTTAGTTGGTAGTTTTAGATTTATTTTATTTTATTCTCCCTAGAAATATTGCCTAGATTTGGAGAATCTTAGGAAATATTTTCTAGGGGATCTATATATCCTAGTTTTAGAGGTAACTCTAAGGAAACCTTCCCTTTGGCTTTTAGAGTCTTTTCTTTTGGTGAAGAACGGAGGAGACATTCGACTCGGAGACGGCTAGGGTTGAAGCGGAGATCAAGACTAGGCGACTACTTCTCGGATCGGAGGATTCGAGAGGGCGTTTTTCTTTTATTGCCCCTCTTTGATTATTATGTCGCTCTCCTTTTCTTTTGAATTTGAGTTGAATTTCTTCTACGTTATGAACTAGTTTCGTTTTCTAGGACTTCAATGGAACCTAGCGATTTTATCTAACGAGTGAATTCATTTTCTCCGTGTTATGCGAATTCGTGTGGTTACTTATTCATATCTTGTTCTTAATGCGGTTGATTGACTGGCCACCAATTAATTTGATCTGGAGACCTATTCGGGCTTGGAAAAGTGGTTTAGGTTAAGCCGTGGATTGAATAGCCTAAGTTAGCGTCTCGTTGGAAAACGGAGCTAATTAGCGAGAAGGATAGGAATATACCTGATTGCCTTAGGTAACCATTTAGGGTTGTTGCATAATGGGTTCCCACTAGTTAATTGCCTAGGAATAGAGTGATTAGCTCGATACAGGGAATACGTCTTTAGAGCACTCGGGAGAGGCGTAAAGAGATATACGAACCCTAGGTTAGTAACTTAAGAATTTGATAACTAGAGAAAGGAAGGAACGAGTTAGATAATTCGTTAGGGGAAATTGATAGTCCTAGGCTTTTATTAATTGATTTATCATTGTTACTTGCACTCTCTTTTTCAGTTTTACTCTCAATTCAATCTTGTTTGACTTGACTTCAATATTGCTAAACGTGCGACCGTTAGGAATTTTTCTCTGTTGATTCTCTGTGGGAACGACCTCTACTTGCCCTATCTACAAGTTAGTTAGGTTTGTGAGAGTAATTAATTTGCCGCCTTCGACAAGCGTGATCAAGAAGCGATGACAATGGACAGACATACTTAAGCGGAAACACTCACGGATTCCATCGACGATACCTTCGGGAAACAAGCAGGAACGCAGGCGCACAAGATTGCCTGAACGCTGGAACACTTGAAGGTAAAAAGACAATATGTCCGTCGGTAGATAGGTGTCCATATACATTGCCTAAGAGTAACTATTTATACTAAGCTAGACCTACGTATATACGGTAATAAAATATTATACATATATTATGTGTCCTTGTTGCCAGTCCTCGCGGAATATCTTCTTTCCATCTGAGCAAACTTGGCAACAGTATCCTTCCAAGTCTTAAGACCGTCTGGAATCTTCCCATAACAGCCACTGATCAACTGAATCGCCCATTAGCCTTCGCCGCAGAGTTTCATCGCTCGCCCAGTTGATTGCCGCTTAATTGCGTCGTTGACCCTTATCGCCTGGTAGCCCCTCACTTGGTTACTACTTCGCCCACAAGCCTTTGTCTGGTTTGTTTTCACAGCTGCCTCTTTACTGGGCTTCTCATGCTTTGCACCTGCATTCTGAATCGTTGATCCACAGATCAGACCGAGATCTGTGGCCCAGAATTTCTTTTGTTAAACAGATTCAACCAAGAGAAGTCTTCGTCTCCAAATTGTCGCAGTCGGCTCTCCCCTTTCTCCCTTTTCGTCTCCAAATTAGGGTTCCTAAATTTGGCCCCAATTAAAAAAGAGAACAAAGGATGCCATGGAGTTAAACCACATGGATAATTAATATATTAAATAAATTCACGTGAGAAAATAACAACGGAAAATGGATCGACTTCGTAACGACGTTAAAATAAGGCCGCGTTGGATTCACAGTATTAATTTAAGGTTATATAAGAAAAATTTCAAAGTTCATGCCACACGAAAGAAAGTTCGTGAAAAGGTACACTCCCCATTATTAGGAATGGAGAATCCTAATTCATCGCTCCCAAAATGACGAAAGCAAAAGCCGCCCCATGATCTTTCTTCTCTTGTTTCCATTGGGTTCTCACAGTTTCATTCTATTACATCTTCGGCAATAAGTTTATCTCGAAAAAATTGAAAAACACAACCATATTTAAAACGAATGTGTTCAAGAAGGGAGTTGTTAATAGGGGACATTCTGGTAAAGAGAATCCACTATTTACCTTTGACATCCTAGTTCAATTCTGTGTAGTCGTCCTAAGATATCTACTGATTATATAGTCTTTAGTATGTCTGACTTACCCTTATGTGGTAAAATTGCAATATTTTGCGATTATCTTAAAGAAATACAACTTGCAGAATTATGAGAAAGCCCTGAACCGATTTAGGAACTTCTTTCTCATTAAAAAGAAAGGAAAAACGTAATATGATAGATTATAATTAAGAGGGTATGTCATTTGAGGGAGGATGGCGTTTTGTCCCGATTAACCCAAAAAAGGAGGAGTTTGGTGGGGGGGGACGTGTCAACCTTATCCAAGCATTGACCTCCTCCTCCTCCTCTTCCTAATGACTCTTTGGCTTTTCATTTCTATATTATTTTATTCATGGCAATTGAAATTATCAGACATGATCTCTTCCCCACAAAAAGAAATGAATCAGAGACACTTACGTACGGATTTGTGGACTCCTCTTGAAAGTAAACTGTCTTTCTTCCTTACAAAGAATGGACAAAAAAGAAAAAATGATCATCCAACAAAACACTCGGGTCTAAGCCCACAAATATTCGGCTTAGCCCCAGCCCCCTTTCATTTTAAGGTGCCAACCACTTTCTGAATCTTATTTGTTTTAGGAACGTCCTCCCCGGCTCTCCCAATCTTATTTCCGACCGATGGTTCAATCCAAGCTGAGTCCCCAAGCCAACGCTAAATGAGATCAAATACCTTCAACCTTACGACTCACCGATTTACGACCCAGTTTCATACCATGGAGGCTCTCGCCGGCTGAATTTCCAGGACCGTCCATTTTCAATATAGTTTCGGAGTGAGCGTATGGTTCTTTTGTGGTTATGTTTTCTTGTCGCAAATGTTCTCTGAAAAAAACAAACATTGGACTTGCCGTCCGTCCAATGCGGAAGACGCGACGGAAACTATGTTCTAAATAAACTAATGCAATCGTCCGGACTATATCCATTACTGCGGGAACAAGAGATAGGGTCATGTGTTCCCATTTTCATCATCCTTGTGAGACATACAGAGCAGCTTCAATAAATGGCTAAGACCAGTGCGAGGCTCGTGATCCCGATCGACCTCACGAAGAAGCCACGAGAGCAGCCTCTTCTGCTGCACAACCGATGGCACCCCGAGATACCCCCTGTCGTGGAGACGAAGGTGGGGGAATTGTTCAGGGTGGAGATGGTAAACTGCTGCGGAGGAGCGATCACAATGGAAGAATCTGCGGACGACGTCAAGTACGCCGACGCCTCATCGGTTTGTACCTAAACCCTTGGTGTTCTCCATTATACAGGTTATTAAATATATGAGAAAAGCTCAAAATGTGGATCAACAAACTTTGAAGTGGAATTTCCAATTTGAAAGGAAATAATTGTCAATAAACCCTGGCAGTGCTGAAATAAAAAAATAATAATATAAAATCCAAAAATGTAAATGAAAAACAAGAACTACGAATACTTTTAGAAATATTTTTTAATTTATAGGGGATGCAAATTTTCAATTAAATTGTAATTATTATCGTATGCGGGTCGCATATCTGTTAATTATTTTTTAATTAAATGACATTATTTGTTACGTTAATGAAATTGGAATCAATGAAACTAATTTTTTTTTAATGTTACGATGGTGAATGGAAGGATTTACGGATCCTAATTAAAATTCTAAATACATAATTTACCCTTTTTTACCCGTATTAGTAAATCACATAAAATGCTATTTTTTTAAAAAAAAAATTAATGGTTATTTTCGACTTTTGAATTTTCGTGTTAGAGAAAACCCAAGGTAGAATTGTTCGTGTGTGCATATATGCACCATGACACTTTGTAATATATGTGAATAGTTGTTAATAAAGACAAGTATTTATTGTATATCAATTACTATTATGCTCGTAATTAATTTACAATAAATTCTTATAGATTGATTATTTGTCAAACTAAAATTACCATTGATCGAATAGATATTTAGATGGGACATAAACATCGAGATCAACGCTAAGTGTAACTTAGACCGAGTTAAATCAATGGATGGATGTCCAAGTTATACTTTGGGATGCCCAAGTTTAGGGGTACACTAGACGCGACTCGTTTGTTGAGAATATTATACGTTAAGCGTCGTTGGTCACTTCTCTTATTGAACGAATGTAACTGATCTCCTAACTTGTGGAGTTATGCACGTTGATGCCATTAAAAACAGTTTTTGATCGGATTGTAAGTAATACGATTATTGGGAATGGAGCGAAGCGTAGAGAGGATAGTGCTGAGTTAATATAGGATTTATCGCTCTCTTGAATTAGATAGTTGACATCTTGACCTCTTGATTGAGATATTAGTGATTTTAAATACACGGCCGTAGAAGAATGTTTACCATTCAAGTTAAGATCTATTATATCTCAGAAATCAAGTAAAACGATTAATTAAGTAATGATACATAATGCATTGAATTATTCTGAATGTCGGTGAGATGAATATATTAAATTACATAGAAATTGATTTAATGTGGTTTTAGTTCTTGACCAATATTCTTTTACGCTGGGTGACTGAAAACTATTACCAGACGATTACATTAGTCTGTGTATAAATGTACACTACCTTCGTATATAGATTCTAGAGGGTTGCACGTTGACATGGACATTGAATATGTCGGACAAATGAATATAACAGTTATCAAGGTAAAGATTTATAATAATATATAATTATTATAATAAAATTTATTATTATTATTATTATCATCATCATCATCAACATCATCCAAAGACTAAGGGCGGTACCCAAAATGGTGGGTCTAGCCAAATTGGATAGTTGCAAACCGTACGTGGGTAATTTTTGTCGATCTAAGTTTACTAAGGCTGTGCCCATCTGTGAAGAAAAGAAACTCATACTATAAATTGATGAAATTAAAAGTCGAGAAAGAAAAAAACGGATGAATTCAACGATTCATCAAAAGAGATTCGACCAAGAGCAAAGAAAAACTTGCCTGGAAGAGGTCTGCCCTTCCATCTATTGGACAGATAAAGAGGGGGTAAATTTTTTAGTTTTTTCTGTTGAACATTAAAAATAGATGATGAATATCTGATCGAATTGATTAGGTCATGTAGGAATAAGGTTCAAATCTACTTAATACTTCCCCTTGACACCCAAGGGAATGGATCGAACGGAGAAGTAAGATTTGGCAAAAGAAATTGTTCTAGAGTTAACTATGTGAAGGCAGCTTTTCAAAACCTGTATTATTATGGTAGGGTTAGATTCACATGAACACGGGTTTTGAGAATCCGCCTTTAGTAGGGGACGAAACTCGTCTTTTGACACTTGTAAAAATATTTAAAATAATCGAAAGAGAGAGTGTAGAAGGGGATGGGTTTTAAAAACACGTTCCCTTAACTAAATAAACAAGGGCGGGTGGGGTGAGTTTTCAAAACTCGCCTTTCGAAACCTTAGATAAAAGAAGGCTTAGTTGTTCAAAGTTTTTCTTTAACTTACAAGACATCTCAAAACACGCGGGCTATTTTCCTTTAGGATGAGTTTTGAAAACGCGTTTTTTTAGCGATAAATTCGTATTTTACGAAAACACAAACCGTATTTCGCAAATTTTTAAAAAAATTAATCGTATTTTTGTACAAAACTCGACTTATACATGAATGAAAATACATCAAAACGTTCGAAAACATTTCAAGATTACAATATATAAATTATTTAACATATTTTATTATATAATTTATACGTAAAAAAACTTCAGCTTTAAAACCCAACAAGAATCACATCTCTATTCTCAATTTTTCCAATTCAAAATCTGTTGAAATTCTCTCGAAAGAAAAAGTAGAACGACTTTGCGGGCGACATCGGCCAACGTGGCATATTCCCCCCCCCCCCCCCCCCCAAAAAAAAAAGAAAAAAAGAAAATCGCACTGTTGAAAATTCTTCGCTATAATTTCCGACTCCAATCCTTCGTTCCTAACCAGGCTTTGCTAAAGAGAGAAACTGTCCCTACCGAAAGGCTAATTCTCTTCAACAACACGAGCTTAGTCCAACTTTTAAGAAGCTTGGATGAGTTTAATGAGGTCTCGAGTCAAGACACGATTAGTTCGGACGAAGCTCCAGATATTGAACGGAAAACGGAAAAAAGAAATGCTGACTGGCTTCAAGCCATGGACACAATTTAAGATCAAGACGCAAGCAAAAACATCTTAGTAGAGAGAGAGAGCAACACTTTTTATTTTGTTTTTGTTTTTTTTACCGGAGGATTCCATCAAGAATCGTCATCCTAAATTAGTTTAATTTGTCTATGCATCGCCATCCTCGGTGCCCTTTGAAAAGTTCAGTGCTCAGAGAGATTTTATCTTCTTCCCATTAACCAGAAAGGAATTATTCCAAATTCCCACCACCACCCACACACATCTCAAAATTGTGGGCCAGATTCCACTCAATTATTGAATCAGAAACTTCAACCAAAATGGTGATAGGCGAGTAGGTCCCAGTTCCCATCATTTGCTCTCAATTCTTTTACCTTCATCACTCATTTCATTTTCCCACATCAAAGGAAAAACAAAAGAAGATAAACTTACATTTGTAAATAAAAGGATCTGGGTCCATGACTCCATAACCCAAGAAGGAGGAGGAGGAGAAGGATAGATGGCAAAGGATCTGGGTCCAAGGCTCGTAATCCCAATAGATTTGAGGAAGAAGCCATGGGAGCAGACCTTCCCCCTCCACAACCGCTGGCACCCTGAGATACCTCCCGTCGCACGCGTCACCACTGGGGAGCTCTTCCGCATGGAGATGGTCGACTTCAGCGGCGGAAGGATCACCAGGGAGTTCACCATCGATGACATCACCCACTCCGAACCCTCGATCGTTAAGTGTCCTTTTTACTCTCCTACAAACTTCCTCTTTCTCCATTCGCTCGCATCTCCTCCCGTGATTACTAGCTATCAGAGACCAACGTGCTTTCGACAGTAGAAAACCCGCCAAAAGCTTAGAGCGCAAACTTACAAAATTTTGGGTGACACATTTGTCAACCTTTTGGTGGCAATTTTTTCCCTAATGTGAGGGGGGACCAGGCGAGTTATGTCGTCTTATGTACAACTCTTAGGAATCCAAGCCGAAACATCTTTTCGTAGTCAGTCAGTCATCTTCGTTTTCCATCCATTGAACTCTCAAGAAAGAGAAGAGAATCAAAATCAATGGCCCCTCCAACCCCGAGAGTTGTCGTACCAGTAGACTTGAGGAGGAAACCATGGGAGCAGGACCTTCCCCTGCACAACCGGTGGCACCCAGACATTCCGACCGTCGGGGAGGTCCGATCGGGGGAGGTCTTTAGGGTAGAGATGGTAGATTGGACTGGAGGAGCGATTAGGGATGACGGTTCAGCAATAGATATCAAAACCTTAGACCTCTCCACCGTAAGTTCTAGTCAAAATTTAGGAAGAAACCTTGGACCCTCAATGTTGATCGTCCAGTATATGTTATCCAAAGTTCGTGTCCTCTCTATTCCCCTCGCGAGACAAGTCCAGGACTAACTATGGCAGGTTGGGTGTATCTTTTCGGCTGCAGGTTCATTATCTTAGTGGACCCATTAGTGTTGTGGACAGTGATGGTGTTCCGGCGAAACCAGGCGACCTACTTTCAGTGGAGATTTGCAACCTGGGTCCTCTTCCTGGGGACGAATGGGGATTCACTGCGACCTTCGACAGGGAGAATGGTGGAGGATTCCTGACCGACCATTTCCCTTCCGCAACCAAGGCCATCTGGTACTTCGAGGGAATATATGCTTACTCGCCGCACATTCCTGGTGATGCTTTCCATCCTCTGTTTGCCAGGATTCATTTGCTTTCCCAGACACCAGTCTGATATGTTGCGTCTGTGCTTGATAGGGGTTCGGTTCCCGGGTTTAACACACCCTGGAGTAATAGGAACTGCCCCATCAAAGGAGCTGCTGGATATATGGAATAAGAGGGAGAGAGAGCTCGTGGAGAATGGCCTGGAAACGCTCAAGCTCTGCGAGGTTCTGCATTCAAGACCGTTGGCAAATTTACCGTTAACCAAAGGCTGTGCTCTTGGGAAGGTATGTATGCCAGAAAGAAAAGGCAAAAATCAGAAAACATCTTTCCCAGGTCATCTATGTAGTCTAATCATAATTGGTAAATGAATTATCAGATCAAGGAAGGCAGCCCTGAGTGGGAAAGAATAGCGAATGAAGCTGCAAGGACAATACCAGGAAGAGAGAATGGAGGAAACTGCGATATAAAGAACCTGAGCAGGGGATCAAAGGTTTACCTCCCAGTGTTCGTTGAAGGAGCCAACCTCAGCGCTGGGGACATGCACTTCTCACAGGGTGACGGCGAGATTGCCTTCTGTGGTGCGATCGAGATGAGCGGCTTCCTCGAGCTCAAGTAATAATTCTCAGCTTCTTTTTCTTCCATCGATTTATCCAAAATTAGGAATGGGGAAATTTTCTTTCTTCTCTTAGATGCGAGATCATAAGAGGGGGAATGAAAGAGTACCTGTCGCCGATGGGACCAACACCCCTCCACGTGAACCCCATATTTGAGATCGGGCCGGTTGAGCCGAGATTCTCCGAATGGCTGGTCTTTGAAGGAATCAGCGTGGACGAGAGTGGAAGGCAGCATTTCCTTGATGCCAGCGTTGCTTACAAGAGAGCGGTGCTCAACGCCATCGACTACCTCTCCAAATTTGGCTACTCCAAGGAACAGGTACATATCTTTCAAGCCAGCCAGTTCATGAATGTCGGAATCCTCGTAATCTGATGGCAGAAGTATGAAACCTTGTCGCTAGGCCTACATTCTGCTCTCATGCTGCCCTTGTGAAGGAAGAATTTCGGGAATTGTGGATTCCCCGAATGCTTGTGCTACACTCGCAATTCCTACAGCAATATTTGATCAGGTACTGTCTGACTTTAATTGCTGTCTATCAGCTCAGACTAATTTTTCTATTCATCTAACTAAAGAATCTAAATCCCAATGTTAGATCACATAAATAAAGGTCATCAAAGGTGATGTACAACACATACAGCTAACCTACACATGTAATCACCTCGTAGTTTAACCGTGCCCCCACCCGTGCTCTCATTGTGCTTCCCCAGGATATTCGTCCGAAGAACAAGATTCCAGTTGGTCCACGGGTGGTTAGGACACCAGATGTTCTAAAATGCCCTTATGAAGGAAATCTGCCTATCACGAAGAACCTCAGCAGCACCATGTAGCTGTTGCTATTGTGCAACCTTGCATGGTTTCAGCTCAAAACCTGTAAACTCTATGGACACAGAAGCCAACAGCAGTATATCGGACAGTTAAGCCAGTTTGCTAAATAAAGGGAAACATATTAGGTTCCAGCAAGGAAAGAAACTTTGTCCAGATCCAGATCAAATCTTTTGGATGCCAGTACTCATAAAGACAATAGAATCCCTCATACATGCATATAATGAAATAAAAGCGTTCTGTTCCATCTATGGTACAATATTCCAATAGAAAAAGACACAATGTCAAAATAAAACTATGACTATTGAAGTTGGCCTTGGCCTAACAGGTAAGCTTGTCAAAATTTCGAAAGGAAGAACCTTTCGCCCTTGGAAGAAGAAGGGTCTCCTGAACAAGGAGCTGCCAACTTACTTTTCCGCACTACTTAACTAGGGGTAGAGGACTAGATGAAAGGGCTATCCTGGAGCACTCAATAGTAGATGGAAAGGGTTCGATGGTGTTGCAAAGAGGGACACTGAACTCCACAAGACCACAGCCAAAGATCCAGTTCGGCACTAAGCACCTGCAAGAAATGCGGCCCTTTAACTTTGGAAGAAAAACCGAGAAAGGACACCATAACAGACGTGTCACAGAAATAAGAAACTCATAAAATATCAGGAAGAAAAAGACCAACGTCATCAATTTGATCCCTTAAACAAAAAGGTTTGTTGAAAAAAGACACTGGTCATTTCATGAGGACAGAAGTAGCTTGTTATTTGAAATAACTATAATAGCAATTTTAAAGAGAGATGGAAGAATTTGATGAGGGTTGTTGCGAAGTGTCATGGTCCCTCAGGACTCTGAGGGGTATAAATCCCATCATAAGTTGTAGTCCATAGAAAAAAAAAAGAATTGACATATTACTAAGTTCAATCTGAGAAAAAATGAAGAATATGGAATATCTTGTTAAGGATGTCTTGTAAAGTTAGTGGTTCACATCATCTGGCATCCTTTGACTTAAACAGAATAATAAAGTTCCATTACGAAAATCATTCCAAAGCAACTAAACTCCACTAGAAATGTGCTATCCACATCGAACCTCGCCCTTTCTGAGACCTCAATAAGATTCTAACCCAAGTTCTCCTATTTCCTACTCCGATTTCAAATCCAGTTCATCGTCCAACTATTGTATTGATATTATGTTAACTAAATGCTAACAAAATTATTCCAAATGGTGTCAAGAATAACACCTGTCTGCATTTGAAATCCCAAGAAATATCAAATTCTTAACACAATCATGGAAAGGATTCTTGCAAGCGTCAACTAGCAAAGTGACAAAATTTAACAATGGAGAAGCTCTTGCACATTCATCAACTAGAAAATAAAGTTAAAATTCAACCATGGAGAGGGTCCTTTCACTTGTATTAACTAGGAAATATGAATAGCATTACATGTCTACTGTTAAACAAAATCAAGAGCAGACTTTGCATTACCTGCTTCCCCCATTTCTTATTCATAAGCTCTCTCATTTTCTCAACAGCATAAACAGAGCAAGCCCGCAACTCAACTTCCTCCTCTGTCCCGGAAGCTATCACGCTGTTCGCCTCGATGCTGCTTGCAAGGGTCGAGCTATATTTGAGCACGCCGAGCTGTCGGAGCACAGATGGGACAATATAGTCCGCAAACATTGTGATGGAGCTTATGTCGTAAAACTCTCCATAACCTTGACCCTTGAATGCTCCCCAAAGATCAGCAGCAAATATCTGAGCCCTTTTATAAAGGAACACTTGTCTTCCCCTGTAGACCGAATGGTCCCGAAATCCTGCCCAGATAAAATTTAATCAGATTTTCTGAATGCATAACAGAGAACTGCAACGTCATGGAAGGAATATTGATAATCTAAAACATCACAGGAAATAACATACCGGGGAAATGACGAGTAACAAGAGTCACAAGCTCAGCAGCTGATTTTCCACAAGACTCCACCAGATTCGATGCATTCCCATCAAAGCTTTTCTCCAGTTCAAGTCCGACCTAAGCAGAACAATATGATGTAACCAGATCAGTGATGTTTTATCTTTTCCAGCAGTCAAATGGAATACAACATCAATCGACACAGAAAGGCAAGAAATCCATTTTCTTGAAGGAGACATGCTTACCTCATGAAGTAGACGGATTCTTTCATCCTCCAAAGGCAGAGGCCTGGGCCAGTTCAACAAATTCCTTAGCTGAGGACCTAGAGAACATTCCCATAACTTTGACTATTAAATTTAAGAATTAAGACGATGCAAGACAATTTATTGATAAGTAAATGCTAAATTGTTTAGTTTGTAAAAAACATAAATACAGGAAAAGACCAGGACCACAAGAGATATGCTCCGACAAACATAAATACAGGAAGCATCCTTTCACTGTTGACCGTTTAGACACAAATGCCATATTCAGATTTTAGCTAATAACTACAAGCACATCTCACTATGAGCAGAACAGATGACAAGGATATTAGACAGACAAAGAAGCAGAACAAAACCATAAAAGTATTATGTTGTCTTCCCTCTACTTTCATCAGATGAAAGAGGGGTGCACTTTGAGATCAGCAACCGCCAAAGAGATTGAAATGCATTACCACTTGAAGCAAAACTTTACCACACTATTTATCCATTTTTTTGAGTGATTCCAGAAACAGTAGTACGCAAGAAATCAGATAATCATGTTCAACTGCTCATTGAACAATGCACGACAGAGTAAATCCCATATGACAAGATAGACTACTTGGCCCAGATGTTCGGCCATGACATAAATGAGCCAGGAACCTCAGACTGCAGAGTTACACGAAATCAGAGGCCATGTTCTGAATCACACGATGGTACCTGTGTACTTCTGCAGTCTGTCAGCATCAAATGCCGACTTATCTTTCTCCAAAGCCTCCTTCAGTCCCCGAGCTAGGTGGTCATAGTCCAAGTCATCATCTGGTGTGAAAAACAAAGGAAGATCAACACTTCCGACAGTATTTGAACAAAAAAGCAGATATATTGTGCTATCAATGCCAGCCAAATCACGCATATTGGCAATCTAATGCACATAAGGAATATAAGAGAGCGAAACAAGTGAATTTCCAAAATTCACAAGACGGAATTTCTCGGAGCAAGATGATTTCACCATGGGTCTAGTCTAGCTAATTCTTGCCCTCTGAGAAATAATAGGCGAAAGATGGCTCCTTCAGGCAAACTATGCAACGGAGAAAGCCTTCTGTCCCACCGCAATTACTCACACGCAAAACAACAAACCAGGGATAGGACAAGGAGAACAGGGGAGAGGAAGGGGGGGATTCGGTATACCGGGCCAGAAGCAGAAGTTGAGGGCGTCGAGGACGAGGAGGTACTGGACGGTGAGGGGTCCGCCGTCGAAGAAGTGAATGCCTTCGAAGTCCCACTCGACCTTGGGGATCGAACTACCGATGCTCTCCACCACCTTCTCTATCCCTAAACAACCGAGATTCACGACGAAACGTACAATCAAAAAAGAAGACGGAGAAGAGAAAGAGAGAGGAACCGGCGGGGTCGACGGTGACGTGGGAGGCATGCGCGGCCACCCAAGCGGTGGTCTGCCTCACTTCCTCCATTTCGGCGGCTGATTCTGGTCAGTTTGGAAAAGGGAGAAGAAAAAGGGTGATTCTCCTCCTCCACCTCCTCCTCCCTACCCAAGTTTTCGCGCTACATTCAAGATAAAAATAAAATATTATTGACACAAAAGAAAGCCCCATAATAATAAATAAATTAAGACTTTGTTCAAAACTTTTGGGAGATTTTATTAATTTTTAGCATAACCTAGTTCAGTATAGGTTTTGTTAATAGCATAACCTAGTTTAATAGCTGACCTTGCTTTTCTTAAATCCTGAACTTATAAAATTGATTGAATTTACTTGACCGTAAAATGTTGAAAATGGAGAGATCCCCCCTCATCAAGAACATCAAATCAAATGAAATGAAAGAGGTATCTTCCCAAAAAAAGACAAATAAGATTCCTAAATAGAAAAGGGGCTGAAATAGATTGCGATACCTTCTCATCTCCCCCATTTCCTCCTTTATATTTTTATTTTTTTTGAGTTGTGGAATTTTTCCCAAGTAATGAAAACGACCTCTTTTGATCGATTTTGAGATTGAGATAGATTCCTGCGAGGCTGAGCTCCTGGGCCCATCCCCAATTTGGGCCTCAACTGGGCCCACTCTTTTGTTGTTGGAATTACTCCACAACTCTCATTTCATCACTCAAGACCGTCGATCTTAAAACAACGACCCAACCAAAAGCAACATCCCTCCCTAAAAGTTTCATCGACGTCGAATACTTGTTATACTACGGCACCCATTCCTCGACCCTGGGCCACTCATAGTCTCCCTGGTTATCCCCTCATTCCCTGTGAACATGCTCAAAAATATCTTAATGTCTGAGAAACTTCGCTGTCACGTCGAGCACGAAAAAACAGCACACGCAATCACCCGTTCGAGATATAAGAAAATCCCAAACCCGAATTCTGATATAATGATTTTCTCTCTCAAGTCTCCACATACTTTGTGTCATATCTCATATTTATAGATCTCCTCTAACATGAAATCTTAACCAAATAGAATACTTAATATTATCGATATATAATCTAATATATCACAATATATGCATGCAATATCTTTCGCAATATTTGTTGAATCCTAAAAAATCTAACCTTCGGACAAAATCTTATCAATCTTCACATTTGGCCGAAGTTACCGAATTCTCCTCCCTTGGACCTCCCGAGCTCTCCTTTTCATCGGTCGTGTATTCCTAAGAGCGTTCCCACCGCCTATGACTATCGCTTTACCCTTCACACGATCGTAGTACTCGCGCTGTTGAACAACTACCGTGCACTGTGGCTCCAGCTCTATCCCGCGCTCTCCACTATTAGCCTTAAATAGTACCGTCTTGGCACCCCGAGACGTCTCACCTGTCGACTGTGCATAACCTTGCTCCTGACTTCACATCAGTGCAAGAAGCATCACCACCGAACTTCCTCATCGGTTTCACCTTGCTTGACACCCTCAAGCCCGTACACATCGCCCGTGTACTCGCGTTGCTAGCTAACGCTCCACCTCGATCAGTAACCTCGAATCCGCATCTCGTCAAGCCACGTGAGAAGTTGCCACTCACGACTTTCTCGAGAAGATGATAAATACATCTAATCTTCTTCGCCTTCATCGGTAAAAGGGTTCCCCGAATAACCTTTAGGACTCCACCTCCTAAACAACATCGACATCCCTCATCATCCGAGGCTCCAAGAGAAATCAGATTTTTCTTCAGCTCCGGAACATGACGCACCCCGTCATCGGCCTCACCACACCATCATGCATCTTGATATTCACTGTACCGACGCCAGCCACCCGACACTCTGGGTTGTTTTCCATGTAAACCTTATCCGAACTAACTTCTAGTAAGCTGAGAAGTACTTCTTGTGTGATGTCATATGATGGGTACATCCAGAATCAAGAATCCATTGATTACTTGTAAGGTTGGTTATGGCCGTAAGAACATTGTCGTCGCCATACGTCAAGCTCGTCTCCGTGAATTCAGCTATATTCTGACACGACGACCCATCCAATTTCCCCTTCTCCTTGCAATCCATTTTCGAATGTTCCTTCTTTCCGCACCTCCAACAAGCTGCATGCTTCCTAGAATTTGACCTCAATCGATCACTTTTCCCACGATCTTGCCCGTTCCTTACTACGAGCCCAAAGCTGGGATAGAGATTCCCTTCACTGTTCCTTTTCATGTGATAGAATTCCAACAAAGAACCAACGATATTCTCAAAGTCTTGTGCCTCTTTACCCCATGTTAAAGTCGTATGAAGATTTTCATTAGCATCCGTACTTGGTAACGAGTTCGGAAGAATCAACACCTTGTCTTCTTTGTCGAACTTCACATCAATCATCAATATGCCGCCGATGAGTCGATTGAACACATTGATGTGTTGGCTCAAATCCGAGCCCGCCTCCATCTTCAAACCATACAATTTCTGCTTGAGATAAAACTTGTTCGACAACGACTTTGACATGTACAAAGACTCCAATTTTTACCACACCGTTGCTGTCGACTCCTCGTCCATCACATTGTACATCACGTCGTTTGCAAGACAAAGCCTGATGCTTGACACCGGATTTACCCTCATCTCCACCCAATCTGTGTTGTTCATGTCCATTGGTTTTCTTTCTACCAACGCCTTTACCTTCCCTTGCTGCACTAGCAAATCCTTCACCCCCCGCTGTCAAAGTATGAACTTCCCAGTCCCATCGAGCTTTGCAGACGAAATCCTAGTTATTTTTACGACCAGCTCTGATACCAATTATTTGAGAAATTTCGCTACTTCTAACAAAATCTAAACACTTAGACATTACTGAGGTTTTCACCCTCGAGGATTTATTTGTTGTGGGTTGTGTGTGAAAGGATTGTATATGAAAGGTGTAAGTGCGGACGCTCTTGACCACCTCGGCTCCACCTCGACGCTCCACCTCGACGCTCTCGACCACCTTGGCTCCAAATTCGCTCCGAACGGCTCCTCACCACGCCAACCCCTGATTCCAGCCCCCATCTTCAATGGACTCTGACACCGAGTCTCGCCGTCCATATCCGGCTATGACAGCCAAAATCCAACGCTCGGCCACCGGCTTCCCTTCTCAGCATCTCATATTCGAAGCCTCAAACCCAGCGCACCGCGTCAGTCGCCTGGCTCTCCTGTACTCGAGGACTGCCTCCGATTTCAGGCTCATGGTGGAAGTCTCGGCCCCTAGTCATGAAACCCCCTAAGATATTCTGGGGGCGTGCCTTGCGAACAACCAAGGCACGCACCCCATTCAACGCATTCAAGACAACGAAGTTATACTTATTTTCAAGGGATTATTTGAATTCTCGAAGATTAAGACTCTCTGAAGACAGCTTCACACTAAGCAACGTACCACATCAACGGCTCGCCAGGTTCGCTGTAAACCTAATCTAAAACGGCACCGTGAGGTATAAATGCTAACGGGGGCATTCTATAGATAGCGAGAAATGGTACAAACACCTGGTTCTCCTTTGAATTTATTTTTTGCTTAGAAACTGTTAAGGGCATTAATAAATTTATGTTGCTTGCATTTTTGCCCGAATCAAATTTTTTAAATAATATATTTTCTTAAAATTGTTCACGTAGACATTGTTAGCATATTGAGCTCGAAATCATTTTTTTTAATGTCAAGCAATCGCTTTTTTAAAAAAAATGAGCTCAAATAAATCTGGACATCGGAAACACATGATAAAGGCTTCCCTTGTCTTTGTGATGCATACGATTTAGTAATCTCTAATACCCGAACCTTAACGAAGCTCTATAGTTTTTCTAACTTGAACTTAAAATAAGTTAGTGGCGACTCCGATACGTTTTCAAAATCCGAAGCCTTATCGTCAAGGGAGGATATTCATTTTAAATGGAACCGAAAACGGGATCACCCACGATAGATTTGGCGACTTCACCGCGGACACTTGGGTATTTTTCTAGAGAATTAGGATTGAAAAATCGATTTCAAATTTGGGGCAGCCTAGGCTTTGTGTGGAGTGCGTTTACGCTTTACTTTTCCGATTGTCTCCGCTATGCATAAGTGAGTCGTCTTAAAACCTAGGGACACCTAACATTAGAGGTATACCTGTCATATGGGAGAGGTTGTCTACCTCTTTACCTGCGGCATATACCAACTCACCCTTTTGTCTGAGGGTGAGTCAAAAGCCAGTCTAGATAGGCATGTGTTTGAAGGCCATATAACATGTTATGACCTAACCATTTGCTTTAGCTTTATCTAGCAAGTTATTTGAGGCTCGATCGGCAGGGTTTTTCTTATTCGCGTGCATTCAAATAGGTGCATATTTGGCATAATCATAGCAAAACAACTAACCTTTTTGCAGGTTCTAAAGATGTCTACTTACATTGGATTGAGACCAGATCAACCTCCGATGAAGTCGTTGAGGGATTGGTTCAGTAGCCTTCCACCTAGCGAGAAAAGGTTCGTGGAATCAAAACTGAAAGATATAATGGAACTCATCAAGGTGGAGCGGGATTGGGCTATTCTATAAAATCTCCTCGCGAAATGGAACACAGACACGTTTACCTTCCACTTCAACAACTTTGAGCTGGCTCCCACTTACAAAGAGTACCTGCAGCTGATAAGCTTCAACCATAAGCAGGGGATCCTTCCCCTTGTCTAGAGAGGGTCAGTATGCGACGAGTTGCCTTTGTTGTTCAGGATGGAATACACATTTTTTTATAGCCTAATCGTACAGACAAAGCTAGGTCACATTCCAATCAGAAGGATCTTTACCTTTCGGTATGCACCGTACTTCCTAGAAGAATGTGACGAACAACAGTCCGCAAGAGCATTTTTTCTCCTCTTTGTCGAAATGATCCTTTACCCTGACACCGAAAATTCAATAAGCACCCGGGCAGTCTACATTGTAATGGCCATCTTAAAAGATCGCCCTTTTGTACCAAACCCACTGGGAGAAACCTACTATGGATTGACTAAGATTGCCTCTGAAGCTCAGAGTGGAATCAGACATCACACCGCATCTTTCTGCCTACTGTTATTGCAAACATGTTTCCTAACACATTTGGAAATCACTGGATACACACTGCGTCCCAACCACGCTCCGACCTTGATGCATTATATGGCCACCTAAGCCATCTTCCCGAATATGAGCTTCCGTCAAGTTCATGATTTCTTCGAGGCCCTTACAGAAGCGAACTTCTACCCCATGGCTCGCTGCTTCAAAATGGACATCATACTCATCGACTCCACAAAGGTTGCTTACGTTTCAATACTGGGAATCGACGGGTCATCATATTACCTACCACCTCGTGTTGCACATCAATTTGGAGGTAGTGCAAAAATACATATTCCTCTGGAAGAGTTGCAACCACTAATCGAATCAGATTTCCTATACCCAGGCAGGGGCATTGAAGACATGAAGATGAGACGGATCGTCAGCCTATGGTATTATGGACAAATTCGTCGTTCTTTCACTCCACTAGAAATCAAAGCGGAAAAGCTCGACGCGGAGGCCTGCTCGTTCAAGAAACTGGCACAAGACTTTTTGAATTATTACAACTTCAACATTGAGATGGCGCCCACTATATCGGATCTACGTAAACTTGAGAAATAATGCAACGAGTCTATAAAGGATTTCGCTCGTCGAGTACGTGAGAAGGCATTACAAATACAACCTCCACTAAAAGAGAGAGAGAACTTGTGGATCAGTTTCTTCGCCTCCTCCCGATGAACTTCTATCAATACATGTTCACACAACGTGGCTCTTCGATCAGTCAAGTTGTACTAAACGCGAAACAGTTGGACGATGCTATAAGGGACGATCTCATTTCTGTCAGCTCAAATGTTAAGCGAATGCCTTGCGGAAAAGGAAGGAGTGAGATGTCCACAAATATAGAGCATAATACCAAATCTTATGCATCTGCAAATTCAAGTCCAAAGGTATATCGACCGTCAACTACTCGTCCAAACCCAAATGCATATAAAAGACCCACAACCTTATAAGAACAGAGCCAGATTCCTAAAGTAGAGCCTAATGTCGATCGGACAATTAAATCGTACAAGAGAATTGCAGAACTAACTCCAATTCCGATCCTTTGGATGTCATGTATCACCGCTTGCATGAAATGGGTTACATCACTCCCATTCCCCTAGCACAGGTCAACCCGTCTTCTCGTGGCTACAATCCAAACACAGTCTGTCAATATCATTCAGGTGGCACTGGTCATGACACGAAGAACTGTGTCGCGCTACGATTCAAAATATAGTCGTTGCTTGATAACAAGATGATAGCTTTCGAGACCCCGATCAACCCTCCAAATATTCAACAATATCCTCTACCTGAGCATGCGAACGTGATAACAAATGATGATTTTGGAGCAGTGCTTCTACCCCTTTTTTCTGCTACTTAGTTAGAGTGACCATTACACCAGTTGAAGGGAAAGGCGCTTCAGACACTGATGAAAATCTAAATGAAGAATCTCATGACTGCTTTGTCCACAACGCTGAGTCACCGGATGGTTACTATGGTCATAAGCGAAAATTTTGACGCTACACAAAAAGTGTTGTAATTAGGGCAACAATCAAGTGTTGTAGGAAAGTATTGTTCCAATTTAAAATACATGAAACTAATACTAATCATAATTATCTTTTGGTTCATATTCTTCAACTGGAGCACCAATGAGCGTTGTCAAGTCGTTCAGTCGAATCAAACATTGCAAGATCATCGAACTAAGAAAAAGACCGACAAAAAGTACTCAACTTACGAGGTTCACAAGCCATGCTAAATAAATGGTGCTTCAACAGGGGCAACGATCAAACGTCATTAGATGACCGACGCTCGAGTGTTGTTAGGTACGGTAAAGGAAAGTATCGTTCTAATTCAAAACATATGAAATTTGAGACTAATCAATATTACCTTCCTTCGCAGATGCTTTAACTGGGGCAACGATGGAGCGTCGTTGGGTAACCGGTAAAGAAAAATATCGTTTCAAGTTAAAATTTTCTCCCATTGAACCTAATTATACACCATCTCTTTCCTTACAGAGCTTTAATGTCAAAGCGAACATCATAGGTAAAGTTATTATGCTTACATGTTCATGTTCTCATGCATCCTCAAAATTTGAAATACTTTCCCTAGCGGAACACTTGTGTTCTAGAGATAGAAAGGTAAGCATATCTCCAAATACATACCCTTTCGAGAGTTGAGTGCAAACATGTATGAGGAATTCAACCAATATAGCATCAGAGTGGGAAGGAAATCCCTTTGACGGAAAATGCTCTAGCTAGGATGACATCGAGCACTTTTTTTTCTTATCCCCAAACACTTTACCATTGCTAGCCATTCTTAGCCAAAGTGGAGATTTTTCAAAACACAATGACCTTTTCATGTCAAAGAGTCACCTCACATCGAGGTAAAAGGAGTTCATGTAGTCTAGACTTCCGAATAGGACTCGGATGTAGATGCGTCACTTCCTCAAGTTTGAGTGTGAAGTACATCCATAATGGATATCGAGTCGACACAATACTCCTACCATCTTTCAACCATTTCAGAACATTATAAAAATTCCAGAGAACTGAGTCTGCTGAAAAAAAGTGAAACAGGGGCAGACGGAAAAAAAAGAAGAAGAAAAGTAAAATAAGACACACGGGCCGAAACATGACGGTCGCAAAAGCAAAGTGTTAGAAAACAGGGGACCAAAGTTGACCCCAATAAAACAAAAGATCTTGATTTCCACCCTGGGGCAAGTCACTTCAAGTTCAAAAGCCTCATTTCTTGTAGAGAAAAATGAGAAAATAAAATTATTCTTCAGCACCTTTCTCAACACACTCTTACCCTCATATGCCATCATGCTCATACCCTCGAGTACTGTGTCGATAAGCAAGTCCACATTAGGAGAACCACGCTTAAAGGTGCCACCCAGTCTTATTTGATGAGATTCTTTGACTTGCCTTCTTTCTTAAAGATCGAGCCTTCTATAAACATAGTCTTACACCAAGCCTACATTACAACCAAAATCAAAGTCTCTTTCGACTAACCTCTGAGCATTCATTTCAAAGGAATCGAACTTCCCACTCTGATAGCACAGAAACATACTTTGAGTGAGCCTCGAGAGATGTAAGAAAGACCTTTCTTTATTCTTTATCACACAAGTATTTCTCTTTTTGAAAAAAGGAAATTTTTGTGCATGCATATAGAACATCCAGCACTCATATTATCCGCAATCAATGTTTCAGCAAGAAGTGCACAGGGGAGATGCAAACAATCTCAAGAATACTTCATGATTTCAAGACTCGGACCTTTATGCTAAGGCATGATTCTCGTCACGACTACTAAGCACTTTATGGTGTTACAATACTACCAAGTCAAGTTATTCATTTCTCAATTCAATTCGGCTAAGCGTTTACTAATGAACGCGATGCCACACTTGACTAAGCGTTTAGTTACAAACACGACGTCATTTTAATTTCGTTAAAGCGTTTACTAAAAAACGCGATACCATTTTCCATCTTCAATTCGGCTAAGCGTTTAGTAACAAACGCGATGCCACTCGACTGAGCGTTTACTAACAAACGCCACACCATTTTCCCACTATGGTTAAGTATTTACTAACAAATGCAACACCATTCGGTACAGCGTTTACGAACAAACGCGATACCATCCGATAAATGGTATCGCGTTTACTAACAAACATTATGCCATTTTCAAGTCGGTTAAGGGGAGCGTTTACTAACAAACGTGACACCGGCCTCCATTTTGGTTAAGTGTCTATTAACAGACGCGACAGCATTTCGGTTATCCAATTCGGTTAAAGCGTTTACTAACAAACACCACACCAATTTCAATTCTTTTTGGCTAAGCATTTACTAACAAATGAACAACATTCGATTAAGCGTATACTAACAACCACGATGCCACTCGACTGAGAGTTTACTAACAAACGCGAAGTCATATCCAAATCGGTGGAGCGTTCTACAAACGCGATACCATTTTCAATCCTCCTGGTTGAGCGTTCGTACAAACGCGATACCATTTTCAATCCTCCTGGTTGAGCGTTCGTACAAACGCGATACCATTTTCAATCCTCCTGGTTGAGCGTTCCTACAAACGCGATACCATTTTCAATCCTCCTGGTTGAGCGTTCGTACAAACACGATACCATTTTCAATCCTCTTGATTGAGTGTTCATATAAACACCACATCATTTTCAATTCATTTTGGTTAAGCGTTCGTACAAATGCTACACCTCTTTTTACCAGCTCTTGGATGCATTTTCTAACAAATGCGACGCCATTTTCGGTCAAGCGTTTATTAACAAACGTGACGCCCTAGCATCCCTTTAAAAAAAGGGTTATTATTAATTCTTTGCTCAAAAATTTTACCAAACATTCTCACAAAGAGGGGTAACTGTCATAACCAATTTTTTTCAAAAATAATAAAATCACTAAAAATAAAAAAAAATTACTGAAAATCATCAAAATTATAAAAACCTCTCAAAATCGGTAAGAAATCATAAAGATTTGCAAAATCATATAAAATCAAATTTACTTTTCATGAAATCAAAATGGGGAAATATAATATTGCATTGCAAAAAATAAAAAGGACTAAAGAAACTACAAAAAGGACAAGATTTAAACAAAAAAGGGGGACACGAGGGAGAGGGGACAAAGCATTCAGAATGAAAAGGAAGAACGAAAATGAAGAAAAAATTCAAGCACAAGAGGTAGTTTTCTTTTTTCCTATGTCTTGCATTAGGTTGTACCCTTAGCCGACCGAGCCTCCTTCATGACTCCTTTCTTCACAAGACTGCACGAGAGTCTGCGACAATCCATATAGTTTCATGAACGGGTAATCTCGCTCTTTTGTTCTTGTCTTCGGTTTTATTCAATTTGTCCACTCTCGAGTGTTCTTTATTTGCTCTCTGTAGCCGGAGACCGTCGTTCCTCAGTAGATCTTTCGGTGGTAGAGGGAAGTCATCGAGCGCTTGTCATGAAATCAGAGGAGAACGAGATACCCCAAGGAGGCCTCACCTTGGCCACTTCGTCGACCATTCTCGGTCCCTTCGCCTCAGTTCCGATCCCCACATGTGACGGGAGCCAACAGCAGACAGCTTCTTCTTACCACTCACGCCTCCTCCAGCGGCAGCAACGGATGTTCTCTGGCTTCCGCCGTCGTATCAGCGGCTCACGTTTTCGACAACTCTAGTCGTTGTTTCATGACGTTCTCCTGGTCCCCTTTTACACTTGCTCCTGTCATCGGTGATTCCCTTCCTCAACATCCTTCCAACATCCAGAGTTTGACAACGAAGACAGCGAAAACCGTCTTTAATAACTCCTAGCCGCAACACTCGTTTTCCCTGCCCCAGCGCCGGATGTGTTGGTCGAGTCGCCCGAGGAAACTGTCCAACGTCCTCAACCTCGGGCGTTCCCACTTTTCCGGCTGATACCCCGCACCAAGGGACACCAGATATGATTCCTAGCAGTTCCATTAGCATTGTAACAAAGCAGCAGACGCGGCGGTTCCTCACGCGACGGACGACCACTCTGTTCTTAGTCCAGGCATGCCAGCGATGGTTCTAAGTCCTGCATCGACCAACGACTACACTGAAGTTCCCAAAGCGTGTTTCCCCGATTCCGCCTTCCTGGAACCTGCAGCGACGACATCAACCCACAAACACCATCTTGTCGTTTAGCTTCAGCAAACCCCAAGGAGGCTATCGGCTGCAATGGCAACGACAGGCCTTCCCTGAACTGCCATACTCTCGATAGTGGCTATGACATCTCTTCCGCTCCCGGATGCCTTCATGCCGTCCTCCCGACGTCCCAGATCCAGCGATCCGGCAACAACAGAGGCTTACCCGACTATCCAGTCTCGGGTTCATCCTGAGTTTCCTCCAAACTCTGTGCGCCAGTTCAACACCAAGCCCCGGAGGAACAATAGCGACGTTGGCGTCGCCCAAGTCTGGTTTCGGCCATCAATGAGTCAGCCTCCAAGACCCACACCCCAAGCTCGGGGAGGGAGACTCAGACCCATGCCTTTATCGGAAACAAACGATAAAGGCCTCCTCTTTGTGATGCATGTGATTTAGTAATCCTTAATTCCTGAACCTTAACAAATCTCTTTAGTTTTTCTAACTTGAACTTAAAATAAGTTAGTGGCGACTCCAATACGTTTTCAAAATCCGAAGCCTTATCATCAAGAGAGGATATTCATTTTGAATGGTCTTGAGATTACCCTTTCCAAGACCTCCTCTTAATTTATTATCTCCATGAAGCCTTGGAATGTCTCGAACTTCTCAAATGGCATCGCCTTAGTAAAAATATTGACAGGTTAATCATGGATGCTTATGAAATTTAGAAGAATTCTCATATTTGAGACCATCTCTATGATAGAATGATGATGAAACTCAATCTACTTCGACCCTGCATAAAAGACCATATTCTTAATCATTGCAATTGCAGATTGTTATCACAGAATATTATTTTGGGCTTGTCCATCTTCTATTGTAGCTCGAGGAGTAAACTTTTAAGCTAGACAACTTGTTTTCCGTTCTTTTATATATTTTGGTTCATCCTTGTGTATGCCTTTGGGGTAGTGTGGAACTTATTTCATAGTATCAAAAAGGAATCTACTATACCTCAAAAGGCACACGAACGGTTCCACTGAAGTATACAAAAGAATATGGGTTGATTTGGTGGGTTATGTCGGCAAAGATTGGGAAAGAAGCACATAAAGGTACTTATTTTGTATAGGAACAAAACCCATTTCATCGACTTCAAAGAAGCAAAGAATGGTTGCTCTCTCATCGGCAGAAGTACGTAACATAGAATGTTCGAGATTAGGCTTGTTTAAGAAATTCCATTCACTAGAGGGAGTTTGAACCTAGAAACTAGGGAACTCGAGATTTGTTAAGTTCAAAGCTCCCAAACAGTCAAGGAGGACGGTGAATTCGATATGGGAAAATATTATAATTCGAGATAAAGCATCTTCTCATCAAGAAGTATATAATGAAGTGGTGGTGGAGATGTTGATCGACCACGAGCTGCACAAAATCCCTAAATATAGAGAGACACCTTGCATCTCGAAATCTCATATAACCCCTAATTTGACCTACGTCTCTGGTCATCTAATGGTTCTTTGTTGACATATAAAAGGCTTGGCCTTGTTCAGCAGAGGACACAATCAATTCATAAGTCCAAATTGGATGTTGATCTCCCTGCTCTTATCTGTCTCTGTTCCCTTTTTGCCTGACTTTTCCTTTCCCTTCTAGCATCCAGAAACTCCCCGTGCGTCCAGTTCCAGAGCATGTCTACCGAATCAACCATTAACGAGAATATATATCTATATATACATCCCATCTAAGTCTGTGTGCTGGCGGTAGAGAGAGAGATTTAGTTATGTTTGGAAGTTTGGAGGATCTTCCTTTTTACTATTATGAAAAATTAGTGATTCCAAAACACATTAGTTCACTTCCAGTTGTCTTAAATTTTGAAAACTTGAAATATTTGTCATTCGTTATTATATCTAAACCGTTGAAAGTAAAACCTAAACGAAAAAAAAAACGGGTGCAGGTAAAAAGTATCCCATGACAAACGTCCCGACATTGACCACAGAAATAACTTTGGCACCAACAACGTCTTCAATTTCTCTTCTGGGAAGGTTCGAACCAAAATTGTACTCATTCATCCACAAATCTTTATCATCATCATGTGTAGTATTCCTTTATTTATTTATTTTTATATTAGTGACGTTAGTAAATCCAAGTATTGTGTATGACGGAGTTCGAACCAAGGATTATGACAAGGTTGTAAACACCTACAATTCACCTTACGCCACTAAGCTGGATTTCATTCTTCCGGGGATGTCTTATTAGCAGTCCTTTATAATGATGCTGAAGAATTTGATTCGACAAAGGGGGAACATCTTCAACTTTAACTTCATCCTCATCGATCCCGCTTTTAGTAAAACGTCATCTTCGACTTTTTGGCCTCCTATGGTTATGACAAACGTCATTTTAACAGAAGAGTATTGGGGGGTGGCAGAATTACCGGAGGAAGAACCACCGGATGGGTGTGTGTTTGTGTGTGTATAAACTCTTAATAAACCCTTCCCCCCAATGCTTTTCACAATAATCAATGCATATGCATGTGAAACGAAATGGTAGGTGCCTTGGGAATTATGTGATTAACCAGCAGACCATGATCAACCCCATCAATTTTTGAAGAGCACTTCACTTTCATCCTCTCGGGCACATATCATGTAATGTGTGTGCAACATGCCAGATTCATAAAGGGAGTTATTACAACATCAAAATCAAGTGTGTCATAATTTTTGCTTGATTATGGTCCCCCAATCCCTCTCCTCTCCTCTCAAATGATCAAAATCAATTCACACCCACGACTCGACTTAAATCATGTTTACATGTTTGTGTAATTGTTCTTTTATTGGGGGGGTTGACAAGTCTTAGCATAGTACCAGGTGGTCCTAAATATTGATAAACAAGATTCCCCATCTCTCCCTCCCTTCTGAAGCCAAAGTGAAGAAACCAAAACCATAAATGCTGCTACCAAATTGGAATCATCCTCCCTCGTGTTGTTGATGCTTTTCTTTTCCATATTTGAACCTCTTTCTCTTCTTTATAAATAAATGGGGACTGCCTTAACAGAATATAGACAAAAACTGGGAAACGGGTTCATGAATCTCTTAGTTATAAGCATTATGTGTTGTGCCATTAGATATACATTATCTTGTACTAGGTCTATAATAATTTGATCTCCCTTATGACCCTAAGTCGCCAGGTTGTTTCGGATGGTTCGTTCGGATTCCGCACATCGGGCCAGGCCTCTCAACGCGAGCCCATGTATGAGAAATACATAATGGGCCGGCCCAAATTAAGAAGCCCGGAAATCCAATGGGGTGAAGTGATATGAACCAAAAAATTCTTTTTTTCAAGGTTGATAAACCAGGAGGCTGAAGAGACCCCAGATTGATCTTTTCACTGAGTTTTTAAAAAATAATCACATGAATCGATATATTTAAGTTAAAAAAAAGTGTGTAATGTATATGTGGTCCTTTGTTTAAGGTTTTGACAATAATACCAAGGGTGTAATAATCTCCCCGGGGGGGGGGGGGGGGGGGGGGGGTGTTATAGCAGCTGAGCAGCAGAGAAAAATGGGCCACCACCAATTGTCTTTGTCCTCAAAATCTTCCTTGTCAATATCTTCCACTTCATCTCATCCTTCTTGTTCTGCTTCCTTATCCTGTCCTTGAAGTTCCTGCACAGCGGCACCCGGCACGTCCCCGGGTCAGCACACAGCCTCGAGTGCAGCTCCAGCACCTGCCACATCCTCCTGCAGTGCACGCACCCCCCCATCGCCCTTAGCTTGCAACCCGCAAAGTGTCGGACCAGCAGCTCCAGCCCCTTGCATGCCTCGAAGCTGCACGGAGGGTGGTCCTTCCTGAACGCCTTGTCGTGAGGTCCGATCGTCCGGCAACCGTCCCTGCATATGTGTACGAGAGCTTCCATTGCCTCGTATAGCTGTAGGTAGATTTTCCTCTCCTTCGACTTCCGGATCCTTTCCTTTCGTAACTGGAGGGAGGACAACGAAGGGAGTAACGTCTTAATACACGTGAATGAACGAGTATGGGGTCATGAGAATAAGTTCGGGGCGCCCTTACATTGTCTTCCTCTACGAGGTACTCGACGAGCAACTTCTCGAGGATTGGGTGACTCTTCTTCATGGCAGTCCAGCCTTCTGTGGCTGATACCTCCTTGAAGTTCCTCATGATCGTGCGGTGACAGACGAATCCGAGTCGAGATGCATCGCAAAGCAGGGCGAGTTGGAAAACGTCGACGACGTTTTCCATGTTGATCATCCCTCGCTCGAGATGGTACTCACAGAGTCTCTTCAGCTGGGGGACTACGTACACGTGCGAAAGGACGAGTAAATGGAGGACGAATTCCTCCATATCCTCCTTCTCATATCGGGAAGAGTATAAGAATCGGATAAAACCGCGAACGGCGTCATGAGGGACTCCCCCAACCGTGAGAATCTGAAACCGGCCCTGCTTTTTCGATTTCTTCATCATGCCTCGGAATACCGGAGAAGCCATGCCCTATCAACAGACAAACCCACACGTCAAAAAAGAAAAAACGGAATCCTTCCTGCAGAAACAAGAACCAGAAAACACACGAGGCCATTTGAGCTTACGAGGATATTAGCGTGCGCGTATACGATCCCCCCACCGGTTGAATAGATCTTGACGTCGGCCTTGTATCCTTCGTCGAAAAGGCGGTCGGAAAGGAGATCCCGAGAGGCCATCGAAACGCCGCCATCCCCTAACGATCCCTTGGTCCGTTCCCCGGACGTCGTCGTGGCAGGATAAGGAGGCGGAGGAGGAGGCAGAGGAAGGACCGCCCCCTGCGTAGCGGTGTCAGACAACCCATCGACCCCATCATGGATCGGTCCCATTACGGTGTCGGAGCACGTCAGGTAAGCGAAAGCCGATAGATCCTCCGCACTGCTGGCCGCCCCTCCGCTAAGACGGAATTAAACGTATCCAATCCTAAATCCTGTGTGGGGGAGGTGGAAACGAGAAAAGACGGATTGTATCTAAAAAAAAGATAATCTTAAAATGTAAGAAGTCAGTTGATTTAATACCATCCCCTGGTAAAGTCCGAGGATATCTTCCCCCTCCAAAAATAATGTTATGAGCTGTTGTTCTGATCCAAACAAAAAAAAAAAGTTGATAAATATGGAATCGATCACACGTAGATATGACAGCCCATGATTCCCTCTTGTAATAATTTTCTCCTCCTTTTTTTTTTCTTTTCTCTTTGTAATATAATTCTTTTGGCATTATCTGGCATTGACCCAAACTATTCTTCTAACCATGACATTGGCCAACCAATCCCGAATTCTGCCACGTCAGTAAAGTATTACACCACTTAAATTCAATTTTTTTATTAAAGTCGAGAAATCAATATTAAAAAGCACTAGTTCATTGTAAAACTAATACTGAATTATTAACATTAATTAAGAGTTTGAAACCATTTTGCAAACCAATCAAAGCTACAAATTCTATTCCCAACCAACTTTTCTTCTACCCACCTCGTATGAATTCCTTGACAAAGGATGATGTCCGATTTTTTATTACATGACAACTACTGGGTGGGGATTCCAGATCTGAAAATGATGAGGCCCAAGAAGCAAAACAAAAAAAAAAAAGATTCAAATTCGCACGCCCTCCCACCCTTAAAATGAAAAATGACACCTAAAAATAGCGTTCGTTCTTCAATACTTTTTAAAACAATTCAATTCAATTCAATTCTCTAAAAGGCCCACTAATGGGCCCAACCCCACTCGGCCCTTTACTCTTTTCCCGATGGCCCCTTTTGTTTTTAATATTGGAAGTTGTCTTCTCAAATGATATCAAGGGTGTGTGAATTATTTCAACATTCCATTTCCAACCCCACAATCTGGCACATCAATCCCATTTCTTTTTTTTTTTAATTAAAAAAGTTCTCATTTCGAACACTTCCTTTAAATTACAGAAAGTGTTTTCCTATTTAATTTGTCAGAAACATGTTTTTTTAAAAATAAATACCCAAACAAAAAGCACGTCATTACTAAGTTTACTTGTTCTGTTTCATTGACCGAGTAGTAAATAAAAATCTGGGCTGCTGCGACTTTTGTCAAATAAGGAAACTCTTAATTGATTTGAATTATTCTCCAAATTTGTGTGTATGTGGGGAAAAGATTTCAGAAAAAGTTTGCCTATATGGATTCGACTGATAGAAAAGAGGAGCACAGATAAAATATTGGAATTTTATCATTCGAGATAATAACAAAATGAAAAAATATATATATATATCTATAGATTACATAAATTAATTATATGTTATTGGATTTATTAAAGCACAAAAAAACAAGTTGTTAATCCGACAACAACCTACGACTCTAGTCTATGTACGACCCAAACCCCCAGACACAGAACACACACTCCCTACACGAACCCAAAAACAAAACGAAAGAAAGAAAAAGAAAACCTCGTCCCCACTTCTCTTCCTTCCTCTCTCTCTCTCTCCCTCCCTAAATTCACACACCCGATTTTTTGGCGGCACAAAAATCGCTGCCATTCCCTCCTTCCCCTTTCTTCCTTGCACCAAACCCACGTCCCTCCTCAATCACTCCCCTCCTCTCTTTCTCTCACTACTCCTCAACTCCCCTTTTACGACCACATCCCATCAATCGCTGCTCCACTTGGTGTTTCCCTCCTCCCTGCAGCACTCCAGATCGCCCCGCTGCTTTCAGTCCCGAGAGAGGGTGATCGGAACTCAACTGAGCAATGAGCCGTGAAATCGAGGAAAACCCAGTCGCCGGGAACTCCCTCCTCTGCGGGGAGAGCAAGGACTTCATCGGTTTCCCCGAAAGCGGCGAGCTTTCCTCTCCCGAGAGGCGTTTCGAGGAGACGGGCGGTCAAGATGTGGTCTTTGTTGGGAGTGATGAGTGTGAGCGTGTGGAGGAGTTGATCGGGAAGGAACCCAGTTGGGGGTTCGGTGGGAGGACCCCGTCGGATTCGGCAGGGGACTCCTTCCGGTCCGACGCGGTCGATTGGATTGTAAACGTGAGAGCTTTTACGGTCTTTCCTTTTTCTCATCGTCATGTCTGGTGTTTGTAATGCTGTCGACGGTATGGTGTTGAGGGGCCTGTTTGTGCTTGCAGACTAGCGCCTCTTTCGGGTTTCACCACCATACTGCCTTCCTGTCGATCACCTACTTCGATCGGTTCCTCGCTGCACGATCCGTCGAAGTAAGCAATGTCGGTTCTTTTGCAGTTCGATATTGTTTGGAGACTGGTTTGATTGGATCATTGTTGGTGGGGTTGTTGGGGTTTTGGGTTGATTCCTGATAGGCTGAGAAGCTGTGGGCAGTGAGGCTGCTGTCATTGGCGAGCCTCCTGTTGGCTGCGAAAATGGAGGAATGCAAAGTCCCGGCATTGCCAGATTTATGTGTCCAAAACTATGTTTTCGACAACAAATGCATCAAGAAGATGGAGTTCCTGATTCTGACTACCTTGGAATGGAGGATGGCCTCGGTGACTCCCTACACTTATCTCGGTTACTTCATCCGCAAGATTTTTAAGCTGCCTCGCGACAAAGAGAAGGAATTGTTATTCATCGCCATGGATCTTGCCCTTGCAGTATCAAAAGGTTTGCAACTTTGGATTTCATTTTTTTTTACTCTAGCCTGTCTGGGATTGCAAGTTCATGGCGAGTAAGTGATTGTCAAGGAGGTTTGTGAATTGTGTCTGCGTGTGCAGAGATTAATACAGTCGATTATAGACCGTCGGTCGTTGCTGCTGCAGCGGTGCTTGCTTCCTCCGGAGATGAACATACCAGGAAGTCGATCGCGAGTACGACCTGCAGCATCTCATCCGGTGTTTCCATTGATTGGGTGAGCTTTCTGTTCTAGTCTTTTCTCATATCCGCACTATCATGACAGTTTACGTCGTGTTTTGGTTGCATGGAATGGAATAGTTAACATAAGCAGCTTGTTAGATTAAAGTGGAAATAGGACAAGTATAATCAAGACTAACTCAAAACGGAAATACATTATGACGGTTAGAAAGCTTCCAATCACGTGACTTAACTCGAAATGGAAGCTCTTTTGACGGCTAGAACATCCATCTGTGCCCAGCCTACCAAAAAATGTAAATCGCTGTTCCACGGGAAAGATATCCTGGATAGAATTGCTATACATGTAAACCAAACAAACTGCTAGCTAATTACAGAAGAGCGGTGGCGATCCACATGGCGGGAAATTCGCTAAACCAGTTTGCCAAAAACGTGCTGATATTATGGCAATTGTGTTAACTGTCGTTACTGAATCTATACTTGTTCCGTGGCATTTAATATGGGCAGGAACGCGTATACGAATGCTATACCCTAATCCAGAACATCAAGTCGAGGAGAGATCACAAGACGCCAGGGAATATCGCCATGATTTCGGCCGAGAACATCTCACAAGACCCACGTTGTAACCCTGCAAAGAGCACCAGGAAGAGGCTTTTGTTCAGTGAAAGTCAGGAGACCTCTGTTAACAAGATGCACAAGAGGAATACCAATGCCAATGCCAATGAATATGCAAGTGCAGAGTAGTGGTGGGGGCTCTGATGTTTTTTGTTTTTGCTTTTTGACTTTTGTATGATGTGGGAATTGATTGATGGATGGTTTCTTTGGTTGGGGTGGAGGGAGGAGGGGGAGGGGGTGGGGGGCGATTCAATTTCCCCCAATAAAACACATCAAAGGGCAAATTGTTCTGACAACATTGACAGCCAAGCAGCTGTAGGTAAGAAAAGAAGGGACAAAAGAAAACAAAAGTAGGCCAAAACTAAAGAGGTGGAGGAATAGGAGGAACTTGTGATTCAAGCAAGGGAGCAAAAATCTGGAAGGGCAAAGGTCACCATTCTCTAGCCCCATGTGTTAGAATTTGTCCATATTCATGCAAGTGATATGGGGGGGTGGGGGTGGTCTTTTGAAGACTTGTACATTTTTCTTTTCTCTGGGATGGGGGTGAAGTTGATTTTGTTTCTTTTGGGTGTTTTGTTGGTTCAATATTCATTGATGGGGGAGATATAGTTGCCTTTGCCTTTTTTTGCCTTTTGAGATGGGGCCATTTTGTAATTGGATGTTACATGTGTTGTACTTTCATTGCCCTTTGTTTTAGAACATACATATTTATGTACATACTCTTTTGATGGGAAGAGCTTTTGCCTCTGTGATGATGCTTCTTTTTTGTTGTCTTTCCTAAAGGGTGAAAATGTTCTTGAATGATGATGGGGTGGTGGCACTTAGGAATGGGGAAAATCCATTTGGTGCTGTGATGTATGTTTGTTACTTGGTTTCGACACGTAAATGAGAGTTTGTGCAAACAACTTTACCTGTCTTGGATTTGATCTTAGGGAAATGACTGATATGCTCGAACTATACTAGTTTGGGCGTCTCGGGCATAACCAGCATCGGAGCAGAATAGAATCAGGTTGCCGCGATGAATGAGTTGGTGTTGTTTTAGGCCAAACATGAGTTCCTCACATCGCCGGAAGCGTCCATGGATGATGCAAAGAAACAAGAGGGAGACAAATGATTGTTGCAAAAGCAAGAAATATGTGACCAAAGGATTGTCCCTGCCCCGCGCCTGTCGTTAGGTGAAACATGTGAATAATGTAACCGAGAGATTGTGCGTGTTTGTGGGTGTGTCGTGTGGCCCCTAACTATTGTTTCTTTGTGGGTGGGTGTGGATTTCGTGTGTTTATTGTTGTCCCTTCTCACATAAAATCTTAATAAATGAAAAAGGGGAAAGAAAGACTCAAGACGAATCAACCCCTTTAGGAGGGACAATGTTTGTAAGCTTTTCCTAAAGTCCTTTGGATAGTGTTTTACAATAAGCATGGAAAGAGAACATAATGTTAGAAGACTAGGAAATACAAATCCCTTGGAATCAGAACATATCTTTAAGGCTTTTGTTTGGATTGATGTGAGTCTTTGGAGTAATAGGAAGATTATGCAAAGTCATATTGCGAAATGTGAGCAATTGACTATCTTTGACTTTCACAGTGAACTAATTGCATAATCAAATGAAGCATCAATTAAGGTATTAATTCCAGCCTCACTAATTAGTAAGGCTAAAAGAGCATTGAGTTGGTGCAAATTACAAAACAAGGAAAAGGACTATATTGTAACAGGTAACAAAGTTTAAGGACCAAAATTTGATAAAAATATTCCTTTGTATATAACTTGATGTTTTGTTTCCCTCCCTTTCTCTCATTTTCAAATTCCAATTCAAAAATCTGTCCGCAAGAGAGTCAAAATCAGGTCAACGATGGAGAAGAGGAGGAGGCTCCGATCATCGCTGAATTCCTCCGCCCAGACCTTCCTCTCCTCAGTAACCGCGGGACTCCCCTCCCCTTCATCGAAATCGATACGCCCCTCAGTCCTCAGGACACTGATCTCGTCAATCCCCGTCTCTTCCCCGGTCGCCTCCTCCCTCCCGAAATCCCTCCTCGATGCCATCTCCAACCTCGTCGACCAGATCAGGGACCCGAAACCCGGTCCGGCTTCCCCGGTTTCTCCCCCTTCGAAACGACCCCGACGATCGGCCCGCCATGCAAGCCCCCCGCCGCCCCCCGAGGGCTCGGATGGAGACCTCACTAAGCAGGCCATCGAAAAGATTCGAACTTTGGTATCCGTGATCTCGGTTTGTATCCGGGACGGCTGTGGGTCGTTCTTGGCGATTGAATTTTTCCCATCGGTTAAGTTGTTGCACGATAATCTGGTGAATTTTGAGTCTGATGTTGGGTTATGTTCGGAGGTGGTGAAGTTGTGTGAGGTTTGGTGGAAGGAAGGGTTTCCCGATAGGGAAGGGGTGATTTCACAGTTTCTCCCGTATTTGCTGTCGAGGTCATTCGTTTCGAAGAAGAAGGTGGATGTGCATAGGGTGTACGCACTGCGGGATGCGTTTAGCCTGTTCGATTATAAGGATGAGAGTATTGAGGACTTGAAGATGCTGTTGATGAGGTGCGTGATTAGTCCGGTATACTTGAAGGCGGAGGAAGGTAGGAAGTTTATATCATTTATGTTTGGGTTGAGTAAGCAGGTGGCGAAGGAGGCTTTGGCGGTGATAAGGTCACAGATTCCATATGGAAGGAAGTCGATATTGG
This sequence comes from Melastoma candidum, assembly GCA_023653495.1. Taxonomy (NCBI): domain Eukaryota; kingdom Viridiplantae; phylum Streptophyta; class Magnoliopsida; order Myrtales; family Melastomataceae; genus Melastoma; species Melastoma candidum. The sequence continues at coordinate 10,709,230 of CM042888.1, read as the reverse complement.
AGGCTTATGGGGAGATACTGTTTCGAGCTTGGAAGGACTGGAAAGAGGATTTGAAGGATGAGATTGAGGATGGTTTTCTTCAGGGCTTGATCGAGGGAGCTATACATGCAAACACGAGGGAGCTTGCAGCAGCTATTCGGAGGGTCTTGGGTGGGTTTATTTGTCAGCGGATGGTTGATGGAGTCGAGAAGCTTCTGTTTCGACTGGCTGAGCCAGTCTTATTCCGATCTTTACAGGTGAGTTTGATGTATTACCTTTTGAATTTGCTTACTTTATCCCAATCTTATATGTTCACACGTGGTTGCTGGGGTAAAATGCAGTACTTTAGTCATCAGGATGTGGAAACTGTGAATATGAGCTTGCAATCGTGGCAGTAATTGGATAATTAATATGCTCTTGTAGGTCTCAAACTCGAATGTCCGCCATAATGCGTTGCATTTGCTATTGGATATTTTCCCCTTGGAAGACCCGGATTCAACTAAAGAAACGAAGGACATGCTAGTTGAGAGACAATTCTATTTGTTGGAACGTTTGCTTATGGATGACTGTCCAGATGTGAGAGTTATTGCTGTGGAGGGTTGCTGTCGCATACTCAATTTGTTCTGGGAGATAATCTCTTCTTCCATCATCTCCAAGTTAATTTCCAAGATTGTTGATGACATGGCGCATGACATAGCTAGCGACGTCAGGCTTTCCATCGTGAATGGAATCATATACTTGCTCGGCAATGAACGTTCTCATGATATTCTGAAAGTTCTCCTTCCAAGGATCAGACATCTAGCAGGGGATAGTGTCCTTTCGGTACGAGTTGCAGTGGTAGATCTCGTCCTGCTTATAAGGGATATCAGAACATTCCAATTTAACAAGGTCTGAAATCCTGTCTGATGTTCTGAGTGCTAACATTGATGTCCAAGACTCTCTTGCTTACATAGGCAGTCTTCTTACACCCGTTTTCCATCTGAGTAGGTAGTTCCGTTGGAGGATTTGTTGTCCATGCTCGTGAATGATCAACCACCGGTTGCAGAGAAGATTACGAGATTACTCATGCCATCATATTTCCCTTCGCGAGTAAATGTTGAAGAAGCTTGTAAGCGTTGTATCACACTCATTAAGAGGTCTCCTGTGGCCGGAGCAAGGTTTTGTGAGTTTGCAGCTGCCGAAGGAGCACCACTTGAGTCTCTCATGGGACTTTTCAAAGTGTTGATTAATTTGGTATTGTCCCCGGAAAACATGACAACGGATCAGGTAGAGGGTTTTCTTGATTGTGCCACACATCTTTGCAGGAACCTTGCAAGTGAACCATCTCACAAAGTCGAACTAAACAAGATATTTGCAAAGGACAAGCTGAAGCGCCTGTACACCGCTGCGCCTTCTGTACATTCTAAGTTCGCCGTTTTTGGAATTGCGTCCATGACCTCACAGAATGGTGTCTCAGCACTTATTGAGGAATGCATAGGACTGGTCACCAATTGCGTTGACACTGTCGACAATGTGACGAGGCAGACCGAAATGAGAACTGCACACAGATTTTTGTTATCTTGCCACAGGTTTGATTACATGTTAGAGGCTTTTGCCAAAGTACTAGAGAAGGCTTCCTCTCATTGCAGTGAGAAGACCTACACTGCAGTGCCAAACGTAGGCAGTAACATTTCTCTAAAACGACAAAGAAACAAGTCTTCTGCTCTTAAAGATAAAACCGTCAGTAGCTTCAAGGATGATTATTCTGTTGCTGTTGGGATTGCTTGGCAAATCAAGGATATTATTGAGAACGATGAATTGCGTCCAGCTATTTTGAGTTCTGCTTATCTTGAGCCAATCATCCATGCTCTTAGAGTAATTTCTGAGATCAGCATAATGGAAAGTGTGACTTGTGATTATATGAGTCATATCCCTGTCCAGGCGTGTGCATCACTGGCAATTCATAAGGCTGCTTCTAATCCTAGTAAGAAGCAAAGTCACAGAATCAACAATAACAGATCAGCTACAAAGGCAAGTGATTTCCTATACAACTTTTTTCTATGAATTGCTATAACTAAAAATGTTAACATCTTTGGCTTGTCGTGAGGTACTCTCAGATTGCTAATGGTGAAGGGATCGATCACTTGGTGAACTGTTCCCTACGTCTAATCAATGGAAGAGATCGTCCCGCCACAAGCGCTCATCCATCAGATGATGGTGAGTTCAGGTGCTAGTGCAGATCTCTTATTACAGAAAACCACAAATGGTTTAAGGCTACTGTCGAATTTGTGCATCAATGTTCCAAGTTATTAACTCATTTTCAGATCAACTGACTCGAATTATGCTGTTTCTATTGACAGCATAAATTCTCTCAATTTTCTTATCTGCTTTTCTCCTTCTATTAATGCACTTCAGTTTGAAAACAATTGCAGGAAGTGTCATTAAGTCTCGCAACAATATTGCTCGGAAGGTTCAAATGCTCGTGGCGGTTCTGAAGTATGTCGTTGATGCTATTTCTGTTGGATCAGACGGTCACAATACGCAAAGTTCCCTGGACTTGGCATCAGCTTTCATACAAGACATTGCTCGTGGCTGCACTGAGCCAATGGACTTAGCAGACGATGACATGAGAGATCTGATCCTATGCATAAAGAGTTCGTTCACCTATGCAGCAAAGTTAGTAAGCACGACTCTCGTTGAAGTAAGCAGCAACAAAGATCAAACACTGATTCTGGGAAGTTTTCGCGTGTCTAATAACTTGCTTGATCTGATTGCACGCCTCGAGTCATTCATGGGTTCTGGTGTCGCTGCCCGTCTCGTAGGTGTGGTGAAATCCTGGCTGCCAGACCTGGTGATGGGTTTGGGATCCCCATATCTTTTAAACAGGGTCAATAATGACATCTCATTAACATTTTCGGAGATCAAACAGAATTTCCCATTCTGGCCATCTCTGGTGGCTAGGATTGAGCTGCTCGAGCCAAGTGAATCGATCGATTCCACAGACGAGAAGGACAACAGTAATACTAAGTCAGAGCACCCGGTATTCCGTAAACTGATGGAAATGGTTTTTAGCCTTGCAAGAGCCAATAGATCTGTTCAAGATGCACTTGGGGTGATTTTCATGGCCGGCGCAGCCTCGGCCCTCGAGAGTGATGATTTTGACTCCTTGTTCATGCTATTACGCTTTTTAACCCAGAAGTTGGTGGGCGAGGAGGACGTCTACTGGGACCGGCTCGATGCTATGGCCCACAATCTTCAAGAGTTATTCCCTCTGGTCGTGAATAAGTTGGGAGAACGCAGGCCAGAGGAAGCGGTGGACGAGCTCGCGATGGCACGGGCAGTGCTGGAGCCGGTGTGGGCGAATCGCTACGGGACAGGGAAGTCATCTTGGATGGAAGAATGAGATTAGGTGCGTTTCATCCACGAGGATAAGTCATAAAAATGAATTCATTCCGACAGGTTGTTGAATTCATTCATATGTTTTTCTTTTTATCATGTAGTGGTCTGTGAAATCACATCTGGACCATGGAAGCAGACGTGTGAATTCCACGACATCTGATGTGGACTGACAGTGACTCCCAAACACCAACTAGCAGGAAAATCCATTCAGCTTTGCCGCCTTTCCTTCCGACAAAGAACGTCTCTGTCCGCACCCACCCGAAAATGGGACAACAAGTATGTGCGAATCCAGGTGGAAAGGAATCATCATCCATCCAACTAAGGATCTATAATTTCGATTACTTGAGTAAATCCAACTTGACTCAAATATGTCGATTTTGTAAATAAAGAGTTAGATCGACCAGATTTTATAACTGCTCTGCTAATTACCACACCAACTCCCAAGAGCACGTTTTTCCCCCTCCCCTGCTACCAACCCCCTCACTCCATTCAAATCCATCTGGACACCCGACCGAAATTAAAGACCCCACCTTATTAAAGAGTACGGAATCCGTCGTGATCACTACTCCTTTTCCGAAATTTTACTTTCATAAGTTTTGGGGAGGGGAAAGGCCGGATCTTTATTGTTTTTTTTTTGTTATTGCACAGGGAGATATGCCTGCGATTTGCGAAGTGGGTTCATGGGGTTTTGGGGTGACGAGTGAAGGGTTGAAGGGTTTGAAAGGGAAGTTGGGTTTGGGAATTGGCGCTGGGAATGTTGTGAGGTTCGAGGCGAGAGGGAAGAGGAATGTGGGACAGGTCTTGGCTTTGGAGAGGGGTGGGATGAGGCAGCATGTGAATGGGAAGGGTGATGGTTCTCAAGGTATGTGATATGCCGATCAAGAAGTGATTAGATTCTGCATCCGGGGTCGATTTCTTGCCGTGCGGAAGGTTGTGTGCTTGTAGTCACGGATCCTGCAATTGATGGCTGCTTGTGTGATTGAGCGGGGCCTTGCTTATGCTGTTGCTGTTTGGAAAGTTGATACGGATTGGTACGCGGCTCCGGGTTTGATTTCCTTGTGTTTGTGTATTGGCTGGTAGAGTAGGATACCTGCTTTATTAGGAGTTAATTCGGATTCAGCTTTTTATCCCCTGATATTGTTGGAATCTGATTCAGATCTTGCCTCTTTTTTTCTTGATCTTTGATTTGTCGAAAAAGCAATCTGATAAAATGATAAACAGCAGAAAAGAAATGGCTGCTCTGCCCTCTGCTTTCTCTGGTTTTCAACAGTTTGCTTTGTGTATCTGGGCATAGAACTTTTAATGTATTCCTCCTTTTCATGATCTGTTCTTCTCTAACTATATTTCTTGATTTCATTTGAGGCCTGCTATCATATTCTGTCGCAGAGTTATCTGTTTAAGTGATTTGACGAGAGATTTTCTAAGAGGCTAATGCAATCTTGGGTTATAATTTTAATTTTCGGGTTACATTTTGGGAATAATCTGATCTTCCCTAGAGTCACTCGCTAATGATATTATGAGCTTCAAACCCAGGTTTTCGGTTTCTGTCCTATTGGTTTAATTGTTCTCATTTTGACATTCTATTGTCTAGGTGAAAATCTCCACCAGATATCTACAGTCGGGAACTCGACGAACATCAAGTGGCACTGTTGTTCAGTCGGAAAACTTGACAGAGAAGGATTGCTCAATCAGAAAGGCTGCGTTATTTGGATCACAGGCCTTAGTGGGTCAGGTTTGTCCTTGAAATTCTTGTAATGGAATATTCGTTCTTTCAAGGACATGAATTTTCCATAAAATGCCCGTGAAAATTACCTCATGCTTTTAGTCTCCATGCCTTTCGTCCTGCCTTTTGTTGATTTTCCAAATTTATATGTCAGGAAAAAGCACTTTAGCCTGTGCTTTGAGTCGAGAACTGCATTCAAGAGGAAAGTTGACGTATGTGCTTGACGGGGACAATGTTCGGCATGGTTTAAATAGTGATCTAACCTTCAAGCCAGAGGACCGGGCAGAGAACATCCGAAGAATTGGTGCGGTTTGCACTTCTACCTTTGTGGCTTAGGCCATTCCCTTCCTTTCAGTGTCTTATGTGCCTGTTTCTACCCAGGGGAGGTGGCCAAGCTCTTTTCCGATGCCGGGATAATTTGCATCGCAAGTTTAATATCTCCCTACAGGAAAGACCGAGCTGCCTGTCGTGCTCTTCTACCCGAAGGCGATTTTATCGAGGTTGGTGGTTCTTGTCCTGTGTTGAGAGAAGAACTCAAAGTATGTGCCTGGCAAGAAAGGGAATAGATACCGACTCGATAAAGTCTCGTTCGGCAGGTGTTTTTGGATGTGCCAATCCATGTTTGTGAGCAAAGGGATCCCAAGGGCCTTTACAAGCTTGCACGAGCTGGAAAAATCAGAGGTATCCTTCGCAGAGTCGCACCCGGCCCGTGGATTATGAAAAAATTCAAAGCGTTGAGCTGGAAATAGAAAATATTTGCACATGCTCTAAGTATTTATAGAGATTGAATCTTAAGCACGGTCTCAAGATTGGAGTCAGGTGCATCTTTTCTCACACAAGGGTTCACGAATGAATAAAAACTTGTGGTAATGATGCAGGCTTCACGGGGATTGACGATGCTTACGAACCGCCGGTTAGCTGCGAGGTGAGGTTTAGTCTTTTTTAGATGAGTTGCCAGTCAGTCTGCTCGATACTCACAAGCCTCATTCCAACGAATTTTGGGTCAAAGAGGTGACAAACCCAGAGAGTCGGTCATATTTATTTATCTGGTACAGATAGTGTTGAAGGAAGAGGGCCGAGAAGCCACGCCCCCGCGCGAACTCGCCGAACAGGTGATATCTTACTTGTACGAAAAGGGCTACCTCCATGCTCAATGAACGGGGAAGCGCAGTCGAAGCTTTTGCAAGAGCGCATGTGAAGCCAGGTTGCTCACCTGAACTCTTCTGCATGAACGGTTGATGTAATGTAGGCGAGATTGAGGGGCTTTTTGTATAGAACTAACTGTACAGAGAGGACCATGTTATATGTTTCATTTTAATAAACTGAGATTCTTAAACCTTAAGCAGTTATGGAAGAAAGATCATACGTTGAAGAGGAAAACACAGGAAGTCAAGCTTTCAGAACATAAAGATATGATTCAGAGCAGGACATGTCTTTTATTGTCTGATTTGGCCGGTCTTTCATGGAATTATCTGAAGAAAGAAGAGTAGGTCTCGACAAGAGAAACAAAAACACAAACTATCTCTCTCTGAAAAGAAGGGGAGGAAAACACAGAGTAATAGCCTTACAGGAGAAGATAAACAGTGATGAGTATCCTACTTTCACGCAATTCACAGGGTTCAGACCAGCCTTTGCATCAGATCATCAGGATTTCTTAATAAAGTGTTCACATCCAGATATATGCAAATGTCCAGATTTTCCTGACACATGTGCGCAAAGGACAAAGAGATAAGATTGTGATCAAGCGAATGATTACATTGTTCATAAATCTCGGAGCAAACAATGACTCAGACGAAATAGAAATTTTTATGGATAACCAATCGCTTCTTTCCTCGATTTTGCTATGATCTTTTGTTGTATTATTGTTTAGTTTTTAGATTAAAAAAAGAAAAGAAAAGCTCATCATAACCCTAATTTCCTCCTTCCCCACAGACGGCTGCCCCTCTCAAACCCTAATCCCCACCAAAAGCAAGTCTCACGAAGTCATGGCTGATGAAAATCCGGTTGATTTGAAGGAAGAAGCAGCAGACGTGAGTTCTTTCGTCCCTCCTCCTCCTTTTGTGTGATTTCGTTTGGGATGTTGTTTGGATGGATGCTCATGCCGTCGTTCCCCTTTGCAGCTCGCCCCTTTCGATCCTACTAAGAAGAAGAAGAAAAAGAAGAACGTCAATCAGGACCTGGCCGATGATTCCGTTGATAAGATTGTTGAGAAAACCGAAAACCTATCTGGTAGTATTTTTCATCCCCGACCATCCGTTCTGCTGTTACTCACACCTCCTACTCATCGGGCCCTTGCTTTGTTGCAGTGGCTGACGGTGTCGATAGTACTTTTACTGGCTTAAAGAAGAAGAAGAAGAAGCCTGTGAGTAGCATCTTTGTTTCTCCCCAGAATTCTTTGTTTCTGTTGCAATTTGAGAATGCAATCACGGTTATGTCAGGCCAAAGGCCTTATTTAAAAGAATATGAGCCTTTTGTGATCTTTCAGTGCCTCCGGTTTTTGTTGGCTAATTTCACGGAATGATGAACTTTTTATGGGAGATGCAGTTTTTTTTTTTTTTTTGAAGTTGCTGGTCAAATTCCTGCTTATTTGTTACAGGTGGAGGCCAGCTTTTTGACTGACGAAGCCGATGAAGTAAAGGAAGATATGGATGGTAAGGAAGTTTCTTTCGCTACATTTTCTGTTAAAGTCGATGTTTTCCCTGTTTGAAAATGTTCTTCGGCTACTTCAGATCTTGGTGGAGATGATGAAGAGGGAGAAGGTATTGTTCTCCAGCAGCGTTATCCCTGGGATGGGACTGATCGGGATTACCTGTATGAAGAGGTACATTATATTGTTTTTAGAAATAATAGCATAATGGTAAGTCTTGTGCCTCCAAAAGGTTTGGAGCTGTTAAGGTAATGTTTTCACATGATTTTGTAATTAAATTTTATGCGGTTCTATCGCGCTCGTATGAGCAACCACTTTTCCCTGTGCGTTGAAGATGAGATTCTGCTTTTTGTTTAAGAAGCTGTGACAATAGTTAAATGGTCTACTGGGTCTTTTTACTTTTGGATGTGGAATTCTTGGACATTTTAGAGTCAGTTATGAGCATGGATTGTTATTCTATTTTGTAAGAATCGATTGTCTAGAACGACAGATTCATATGTTTCTGAACTTTCATATGGATTTTTTCTCATCAATTTAATGGCTGGCAACAACTATGTAATTAAGTTTCCAATTTTATTGCATTATTTCTGTTTGCGTTGATTTCACTTTGGTTATCTCAACTTAAATTGGTGGTCCTTCAAGTTTTCTTGCTCCTGTTATTGTTTCTTAAATAGGGCAAGTCCTGTTTGTTAAAAGCAGCTGAGTGTTCGTGTATGTTGCATCCTTATCCATTTGAAGTCTAAACATTGTGTTTTCAGCTTTTGGGCAGGGTGTTTAACATTCTGCGTGAGAACAATCCCGAGCTTGCGGGAGATCGGCGCAGGACAGTCATGAGGCCTCCACAAGTCCTGCGTGAAGGCACAAAGAAGACTGTCTTTGTGAACTTCATGGATCTTTGCAAGACGTAGGTTTTCCTTGTTCTAAAAGGAGTGTGGAATTTTGTGGGTAGATCTTGACTGCTTTTGGACACTTCAAAAATTTGCATTCTTCCTTTATTGGCCATTGTTGTCATTTTTTTGTGGGCATATCTTTATAATTTGAAACTATTTGGTTTAACTAGGATTGTGTTATATGTGAAACTTCTTAACAGGATGCACCGTCAACCAGACCATGTCATGGCCTTCTTGTTGGCTGAGCTGGGAACAAGTGGATCGCTTGATGGGCAGCAGCGTTTAGTTGTCAAGGGGCGTTTTGCCCCGAAGAATTTCGAAGGGATATTGCGACGATATATCAGTAAGTACTTAATCCACTTTGTTATTTAGTATCTACACGGTCAAACACCATGGGTTGCCTGCATAATTTAGCTGTTTTAGCGACTTGAAATCTGCAATTTGATCAGTTGGTTAAAAATTAAGCTTCTGTCTTAAGATATTTCTACATGGTCTGTGAAAAGGATTGTAGGCGTGAACTGACGTGGCCGCTTAATTTTAGGTCTCTTCATAATTTTCAGTTGAGAAATGTCATCAGGACCAGTGAGTTAACTCTGATTGGTGCTCACTTAGAATAAAAATCGTTGGGTACTTCTAATAGTACATAGAATTAGGTATTTCTTTCACTCATTCTTTGACTGTGCCACGTAATTATTAGTACAGTCAGAAGTAGACTTTCACACTTTATGCTCTCTCTGCTGTGGTATTTTCTTGTTATCCAGCAGTTCTCCTGATGTGCCCTTTCTTCTCTTTGTTGTGCTTACTAGATGAATATGTTATCTGCCTCGGTTGCAAAAGTCCCGATACTATCCTTTCTAAGGAGAATCGTCTGTTCTTTCTCAGATGTGAGAAGGTAATATCCTCTTCCCTTTTCCTTTCTATTTTTGTTAGAACAAAGATGCACTGTAAGTGCACAGAAGACACTGAAGAGTAGCCTAGAAACATGTTGCTTAGTAAAATCAGAGCCCAGGGAAGAGAAAGCCTCAAAAGCTACAGCTTGATCGCTTTTCTTGCTGTGGCTCATGTCCACTTTATAAAGGAATTCCACAAATGATTTCCTTGTGGGCATTTGTAGCGAACCATAGTTTAAGTTGTCATTTACATTTCGTGCTGGACATCCTAACTTGCTAAATGGAGTCTTATGATGGCCTTAATGATTCATTTGGCGAGGATCTTTCATATTAGATTGAGTAATAGGAATGAAATTATTGTTTTTCAGTTTCATATGTCAGTGTCAAACGTTTGAACATAATTTCTAGTCTGTGTCGGTGTTCCTAATTTGATGATGGGTAAGCATTGTTTTGTGATTGGCAGTGTGGCTCTGGGCGATCCGTGGCACCGATCAAGGCTGGTTTCGTTGCTCGTGTCGGCAGAAGAAATGCGGGGACTTAGTGTGATGTATCGGGCGCTTTTCCCCATGCTCTGCCTTTGATTCCCCCCGATTTTCTTTAGTCAAACGGAGTTAATTTGGGTTGATGAAAATATATTCTAGGATATAAATCGGTTTTTTGCTCTAATCTCCTGAAGAACTGTTATTCCCATGTTTAATTGTTCTGGAAATAATTTCCCTCCTCTTGGTCGGCAGATGAGTCCCCAGCCATTGCCGTGATGGCAAACGAGTAATGATTAGGAGTGAATACGGGTGCAGGGGATGAGATGCCATTCGTCCAAACTAAAGGAATGGCATGAGGTGCCAAAAATGAAATGGGATGGGTGATTAGAGATTTGTTAGGATTAATGCCGACGATATTCATCTTATCCACGCCTGCGACCGCTTGAGGCACAAAGTCACGAATTGTACTGTAATGTAAATTGGTTTAGGGGTTTAGAACAAAATGTTGGCAATGGAGTTCATAAATCATTATTTTGTATTTTGAAATACACGAGTTACCTCAAAGTTCAAAAATTAAGTGGCACACGAGGTGGTCTTCATGCCTTAAAACATTAACGCTCTGTTTGGATTTGGGGGCCAAAAAAGAAAAGAATGGAAAACACAAATCCCCAAAAGAAATCTCTCTCCACACATTTCTCAATTTCGTTCCTTTTCCGTCAGATTCCACGTCCTCCAAACAGAGTGTAAGGCTTGTTTGGTTGGCGAAAAATTTTCAGAATTTTAGGTTTTCAATTTTCGAAAGATTTTATTATTTTAATTATACTGCATAGGAAGAAAAGATCATAAAACATGTTTCCAAAAGTTTTAAAAACTACTTTTACCTATTTTCAAAATTTTCAAGAAATAGTTTTCGTTCTATCCAAACCAAACACACCCCACGAAAGGACCTAAGTTATAATTAATTATAAAAAATGATAAGTTTATGCCTTAAACATTTTGAAAACGAATATTATTTTGTGAAAGTTTTTTTTTTACAAAATAAATCAATCTTTACATTACACTATGAAATTTCCTATTTAGATACCCGTAATCTTCTTGTTGCAAAACATGCAAGGAACATACAAAACACACTAGAATAATTAGAAAAAAAAAACTAAGTATGAATACCCCAAACACATCCCACTTGACTCTCTATACACAACTATTTACAAAAGCAACTTTTTCTTTTTTTTTACGTCTCATCTCAACGTAACTTCTTTCGCTTCTTGATTGAGCATTATTCTCCCACATACTTCATAACATTCTTAATTTCAGCCGCACACATATCAGTGCCTCAGAATCCTCCCATTCCGACGAAGAGGTTCTGGGCCCTCTCACCCATCCTTCGTAAATGCGGATTCTCTCATCTGACTTTTTTTTATGAATTACACAACACTCGGATCCTCTTATCCTATGGCATATACAGTCTGGGTCCTCCTACCCGTCATTTGTGGCACGTATTCATTATTCAACCTCTACTACCCATCATTTTTCAACCTCTACGCCAAACGTATTCATTCATCTAAGTTATTACTCACAGCTTTAAGATCTTATTACGTACACGCCACCCTGGCCCGCCCTCACGGGTGGCCTTCAAGCGCTCTCTTCTCAAATACCGCTATCTTTCTCCGCCACAACCAACGTTGTATGTACAGGAACATCACAAGACTAAAAGCTAAGAATAACCAGAACATTAAGAGTAAGGGAAAGGAAAGGGGTTGTACCTCTCTGCCCCTTCAACGCCCTCCCGTTCGTGACTCACTTTGCCGGATTCCTATTTATCTTCTTCCCTTTCTTCCTCTTCTTCTTATCGGGTTTTCTTCTCCTTCTCCTTATCCTCCTCCTCTCCCTTTTTCCACCAACTAGATTGACAATGAGAGTCCATCATCTCCCTCCTTTTTCTTTTCTCTTCCCTTACGCTACCACCTACTTCTCCTTTAAGTAGAATTGTGCTTAATGTCCCTAATCATACCTTTGGGACCCACCATAGTAATTTAATCGATAAATTCTAGGACTTTTAACTATCATTGGACTAAGTTTAGGTCCAATAAGAAGACGACTATAATTGTTGACCATGTGGTTAACATGGCTTGCCCCTTGCTTTATTGAAGGCAACCTCTTTCGTGTGGCCACACCAAAATCTCATGTGGCTACACGGATCTTTCTGTCTAAGCGTACTCCCTTCGTGTGGCCACACCGACCAGCCTTTCTATTCACGTTCCCCTTCGCCTAACATCTTCGCTTTGCCTGTCAGCTTCGATTCTCGTGTGACCACACCGAACTTTGTGTTCGCGCGTGTCCTTCTCGTGTGGCCCCATCGAATCTTCTTGTGGCCACACTAAACTTTCTGTCTACATGTGCCCCCTTATACGCATACATTATATTCTCTTCTTTTGCACACACATTCATCCTCATTACAATCATTATATACGATCACACTTACATTTGTAAATCTAGAAAAAGACAAGTAGTTACACTTTACATTATGAAAATTTTAAAGTTTAAGCAAATCCATAAATTAAAAGGACCGATAAGAAATTTTAATATTTTTCCCTTCAAATCCGAAAAGATCACTCACTTTTACTTTACGAATCCTTTCCTACAAAACAGAAAAAGGGGAAAATGGATCTTTTTTTTTTAACAAAATTGGGAAGATTTCAACAACACATTGCTTGAGAGGTATTGCAAAAGTTCTAAATCAAATAAGTAAAGTTCCAAAATTCTGTATTTTATTTGAAAAGGGTCTCGCCGCAATCACCTTATTCTTTTTGAGAGTTGATCTGTAATTAAACATTTCCCGCCAAACATCGACCTTCTTGTAAATAGCGTTGGGGGGGAATGTTTCTTCTTTTACGTAGCAACAGATGAAGGGTTCATCTTCGTTCCGCCGCAAGATCTACTCGGAGGTCATCTTCTCCCATTTTGGTGAATAGATTTTGATCCATTTCTTGGTTGTCCACAAGAATCGGTTTTTTTTCTCTCTTTCCCTTTTTCCTGATTGTTCATTATCCAGCTCAATCGCTTGGAATTCGATTCCGATTCCGTTTCTTCCATCACTAGCTTGGGAATTTTTGCTGTTTGCCTAAGGAATCGTTCATTTGATTCTTCTCGGGGGAATACCTAGTGTGCCCGCCATTCGTTTGACGGAATTCTCCTGACAAAAATAAAGAAAAAGGATCAAATCACGTGTTCCCTTAGTTATTCAAAAAGTTGTTGCGTGTCGGAGCAATAGTCTTTATATTGCAGATCGAAGAGGTAGGATGGGAGCACCTAGTTCGATCCAGCGAATACTTAACTCTTCTCAGCTTCCGCGTGTCGTAAGTTACGCTCGTTTTTTCGGGTTTATTTTTCTGGTCAAGATTGACGATGTGCATAGGCCTTTAGCAAGAATATAACATGTAATTTCAAGTGAAACAGCAACATTAAGTTCACATAGACAAACTTCAGTCAGCGGCGTCTTTCCTGTTGCTTCTACTGTAGCCTCAAATTCAACCATGTTTAGAAATTAGAAAAAAAAAAAAAACTGGGCTGGATATTCATATTTGAGGGTGGGTTTGATAATAATTATAAAACTTACATTTTTTGCCACTCTGTTGTTAATGAAGGGATTCTTGTGGAAAGATACATGTCCTAGAAGTTAATTTGGGTAAACATTATCCGAATCACCCTCCATCAGTCTCCGGAGTTTGTTGCCTAAAACTTTTCATTTCTCTTGGACCTGAAGATCTAGCATTGTCAGTGAACCTTCCTCCTACGTAGGATGTACCGGCCTTGCCCAAACTAGAATGGAAGGCTACCTCGAAAGTAAAGGATGCTGTGTCTCAGTTCAGAAAGGTAGCATCTGTTCTACTATCATTGTCCTCCTCCTCCCCAGCAAAGTGCAGGAGCTACTCTCATGCATCCTCATGCCTTTATCACTTGAATTTGCTTGTTGGTGATATCTCATTACTTTCCTGCCCCCAGCATTTGGATGAACTTGAGAACTTCTGGTCTGTATTGGATGATATCGACCGGTCTCTTTGCGTCTCATACCCCAAGTTGCCGTGCCGTGCAGAATGTGGTAGAGAGATTGATGTAGGTGAGCGTTAGTTTTAAGTAGTTACACCATTCCTTTGTAAAATTACTTTGTTTGAGACTATTTTATTTTTCTCTCATCAAGGAAACGGTTGCTGCATCATGGTATGCGTATGTGTGGAGGAACCAGGTTCCTTACCAGAGTGAGAATGAAATTAATACCAGCAGATAACATAACTCATTCATGTAGCAGCAAATGATTTGCGATTGATTGATAGGTGCCGTTTCATTGGCTCTAGAGAAGATACAATGCGTTTGAGAAAATGTTGGATGAAGAATTGCAGAAAATGGTACGTACTACTTATAAAAAAAGGGATGCACGGTGTTTAGTTCCTTTGGTCCTGTCCTGCTTTCCAAATCATGTCTCCCTTTTACCTAGCTAAAAAGGGGAGTTATCTTTACAGGTTCTAAAAAGTAGGAATCAATATTTATAGGTTCGTTTCCAGAATCTTGGCCAAGATTTGACTCGACCTGAAACCGCTTACCTCTAGCTTATAACCATAAAAAAGCACACCTCTTGACTTCTTGTGAGGTGTTTATTTGGATTCATGTTCATATAACGATTGTTTTGGGGGACGATTAATGGATGTCATGGGACTTTAGCTGTCAGAGCCTGAACTTAATATTTTCATTTTGGTTGCTATGCTAAACTTCTTCATTGAAACAGTTGTTTCTTAGCTAGAGGTTGATGTAGCTATGTATTGGACAATACTTATCTAAGATAGAGCTCATCTTTTACGATCTTCATAAAATCTTTATCATAACTGCTTGGTTCAGATTGGAATCCCTCCATTGATTCACCTGAAATACGATTTATTCTTATAGAGTACAAAGCACAACCTATCACTTCGGAATAGGTGCATAAGCAGTCTGAAAATTTAAAATTGTAAGATGAGCCGAAAATGCTTCCAAGTGGAATATGTTTTTGCGTTTTGTGTTCCAATTGAGTCCTACATGTTTCAAAAAAAGTTGTTTACAAGTCATCGACAAGGATGATATGGCTGGATGACTGCTTACAAATTGATGACACATTGATAAAAACGATACAGAATTCAAGCAGACAACAGACATATAGGACATCAGACACATCTCTCCTAAGTTTATCAATTCATTCCCAAGGTTTCAATAGAACTGAACTTTTAAATTTTTATGCCTCTTATTAGTCATTCAATCTGGTGATCGAATGTATTAATCCAATTCTATTTCTCTCTTTTTGGCTACAGGGGCAAAGAAAAACCCTTCAGCGAGAATCTGGAGAGTGTTCTGGGTTTTTGTTTGCCTAAGCCCTCGAATGAGGAAAACAGTGATATGCAGGCAGAATGTGGGATCTGTTACTCATATCATCTGCCAGTCGGTAAGTATTTTTTTTTTATAGAATGTTGCATATCCATTTTTCCATTACTTTTTTGTTCTATGAGATTTTAACCTCAGCCATGTTTGTTTCCAGAGGATGAACTTGGGCCTAGTAGTGGATCTGGAACTGACTTCACATGTGAGAATGCTAGCTGCAGCAGGGCTTTCCATTCCATTTGCTTGATAGATTGGTTGCGATCCATAACGACCACAAGACAGTATGTAATATACTGCGACAATTATCTTGGCCTATATACATGGAGGATGAACTTCTTATCAACACATTACCTCACTTCACGTCTTCTCATCCATTAGCATAAGCTGATGAAAATCCCTTTTTTTCCGCAGGTCATTCGATGTCCTGTTCGTTAAATGTCCATATTGCTCTGAAGCAATTGCAGTAAAACTCAACAAGTCATGAATGAGGTGAAGTGAGTTTGTTCCCGATCAGAAGGGTCTGCTATATGACTTTCTCTTCCCCCTACATTGTCCAGCACTGGTGACTCTTAATTGACCACCACTGATTTGTGAGTAATATCTTGACGATTTGATGTGAGGTGGATCCTCGAATGTATGATGCACAACCAAGATTGCTGCTGTAGGTTTAGTGGGGCCACAAAATTATCTTTGGGGGGGGGGGGGGGGAGGGTATCATTTCGAGATGATTGAGAGGTGTTTGTGTTGCCTGGATGGAAGCTTTTGATCCACTAATCATGTAGCCTTTTGCTAGGTTAAGGTGAATTTGTCAAAGCCGAATTTGTCTGTAATGGGGTAGATTAGTGCGCTCGTTTTACCTTTTTGAGTTGACCTGTTTTTCCCTTCTCCATGACTTTTTTGCTCTTTTACAAAGGTGTGTCCTTTTTTTTTTCCCTTTGGCCTTAGCACATCCAGACAACCTTTTTACACCTATTTCCTGGTAAAAAGATGTCAATGAGTGTATCCTTGGCAATTGTTTTTTAAATATTGCAAGGAGATCGTTTGCCTTTTGAGATCAAGTGTAGGCATGAATATCGCGTAATGGGGCACGCTGACAAACATGGAAAAAGCTAATGAAACCCAGAGAAAGCAAAAGGGTGGTGCTTGGAAATAGTCAATCAAGTTGTGTTTTTGGTGATGCATTCCCGGACAAGGATTTCTCCGTTTGCTTTTTTTCTGCAGCACTAGAAAAGTTGCCAAAGGGAACTTTCATGGAAGCTCGGAGAAAATCCCCAGTTTGCCTTTTCGGAAACCACCCCCCGTCGTTGAACGACAGCAGATGATGCCTCGAGAAGAAATCAACCGCTCCCTCGAGATCAGACATCCCAACGCGTATGTCGGGATCGCCGCCCTCGAATTCTATGACCCGCACAGATCTCGAAGAGTTCTATAACCTTTTTGAATGAATGAAACGTCCAACTAAGAGCACGTTAATAAGCCATTCTTTTAAAATCTGCCTATGCGTTGAACATGATGATTCTACATTCTAAAATTCTACAATTTATTTTTGTCAACCAAATGTCATCAGGGCAACAAAGACTCGTCAGTAAAAAATATGGAGGACGATTTAATTAAAAAAAATTAAGTGATTAGACATTTAGTGGTTTTTGGGCATGGAGCTGGTTCAACAAACAAAAAGAGACAAGTGAAAAAGGAAAAGTTGATTTTGGGTAATCAAACCCCGAAGGAGAGAATTGATAGGGGGCGGGTTGACGTAAAGAATCGGGTGGCCTACCAATACGACCATTTCAATCTCCTCCTCAGGTTGTTCAAAAAAGGTTACCAAAAACCCTATCTTCTCCATTGCATTGCCCAAAAATTCTCACGACAAGATAAACATAATTTTTTTTTTCTTTGTCATGAATCTGTCGCCAGCTTGTTTATCATTTTCTAGTGAACGATCAATGGATACGCCATGCCAATGCCAGGGTGAGGCGGCTGCCCGAACTTTCTTACCGAGGAGGCAAGCCCCACCGCGTCCGCAACCTTATCGACTTGTCGCTTTGTTTGGTTTGATTACATGGGGCTAAACGCGGGCAGTCGTGTTCGAACTTCTCGAAGGAGAGAGCGTAAAAGGCGAGGTAGATGCTTCGGTTTTCAACCTTGGAAATGTTCGTATCCTCCTTTTTCTAGAGAAGGGAAACGGAACGGACATTGGTTTCTAACACAAAAAAAGAAGAAGGTAAGAGTAGATTTTTACACTACACATTTTTTGTTTTCCCTTCTCCCCCCACAAAGTCATCCCGACAAATAATTAAGAAAAAAACACAAAAAATCATTACACGACATGGTTTTAAAATCGTTCATTGCACAAGTGTTAGAAGATAATATACCGACGTAATATAACAGACAATATACAAATTCCCTTTTCGTATAAAGATCACAAATCCGACAAAAGCATATCAGAAAAATAAAACGTTCATTCCTTTCACACTTTCAGAAAAAGATGAAGAAGAAGAAGAAGAAGAAGAAGAAAAGCATTAGTCCAACTAGTAGATGTGGACAAGGCACAAACATGTCTCGATTGCTGACCTTAAAATGGACGTTGATAGTGGGGTTTCCTTTCACCACTCCTAATTACGCATTTTTCTCCTAATCGTGTTCAGGTGATGCAATCAAAGGAGCCGTGTCCGCCTAGTCGAGGCGCGACCTTCCCCCGAATTCAACCCCGTGACGTACCCCCACCCTCTCCTTTTGATTAATCATGTACATAGTAACGAGTCGTCGCCGCGGTCTAATTCGAAGGGTTAGGAAATATGGCGACATGAGGATATATATAAAACATCGATTTGTTTACTACAAGGGTCGGGTCATGTTTCTGGGATTTGGTTGGTTGGTTGGAAAAAAAAAATGAATAAACTTTTTGACAGACAGAAAGCCATCAATTATGTGAAATCCCCCTGTTTAATCAATATAAACTAATCGGTTGGGGAGGAAAAAGTCATCCATTATTGCCTCCCCCTCTTGTAGTTTAAATTAATCATGTGGCTTAACTTTACAACTATTATTGCTCATAGATTAAAAAAAAAAAAGAAAGATAAGGGTCTTGTGAATCGTGATAGACCTTGATGTTGTCAAGGTTTATCTTGGCTTTATTCTCCCGGCATCCCATTGTGGGGGGCAAACTCTTTTCTTTTTCCTTTCCTTTTCTTTTTATATCCTCTGAATTTCTTGAAAGCTTTATTAAGAAAATGAATATGGATGTCACTCTATGGTTCATTGATAATAATAGAACATCGTCGATTTCTATTAATGGCATGCTCCGAAGATTTTTTACTGATTAAACCCCAATAAGTTAAGGATAACATTAGCAATCTCAAGGTTTTCTTGTTGTAAATATCGAGCTAAGTTAACTTACAGAGGCAGATGCATTGGACAGAATGTTTAAAAAGCACTAAAGTAGGGAAATAGAACTCGTGTCCCAAGACTACATCGGATTCCTTTGCCCATGTCTCCTGTACTTCTATTATCTAATCATTGTGTAATTTCTTAGTTTGCTCCCACCGGTTTTTCTTATTAGTATGTATTTTGTCTTTCTTTTTGATACGCTAACATATGCGAATCATAACAGACTGAGTCATGGGATCGTGTCATTTCATCAACCCATGACCTCTTTTGGTAAGTTTATGATGCCCGTATAAATGAAAGCTGACAAATTATTCCCCCCCGCTAAGAAACCTCACTTTTGAGGTATTTCTACATGATTGAATCACAAAGCTTTCTTCTAGATGATTCGATTCGATATTATTAATGACTTTTCGTGTTCATTAGGGTCGGATTCAAAATGTTTAGTTGGTTTTTCATCGCAAAGTTCTTGGATAGAGCGTGAATAGCACTGCTTCGCCGCGGCCGGACCGAACTGCCCGGCTACCTGAGATTGTAGAAGGGAGTGCATAATGTGGATGGGTGGATGGGAGATAATGTCAAAAAAGGGGGGACTTTGGATACCTACCTTTGCTACTATTGACTATGTGAGGAGAACATTCATTCCCTCTCTTTGTTAGTGGGGGTTGAAAGAGTCAAGGATGGTGGTACGGAGGAAAAACTCCACCAAAAGATATACATAAATTTAATGCAAATAGGACGACGATGATTGTGATTGTGGTGCATCTTTTCGTTGTTGAATCATTTGGTTTCATATTGTTCACGTTATGTACTCCAGTTTGTAACAATAGCAGCTTTACAGAAACGGCTGCTTAAAGGTTACGTATGGCCTATTCCTCGAGTCGTCCGAGTCCCTATCGTCGGCTGTGAGCGGCCCCCTCGCGACCATGTTCCGTCGGGTCTACGTCCGCTCGGCATCACGTTGTGAAGCTTCGCTTGATTATTACGAGTTCGGAAATCGGGCAAGAGTTGAAGCGGGACGAAGGGGGGCGAGGTTTAAATACGTTGAGATCATACATTTATTTTTTATTAATTATGAAGATTTAGCTTTGTCGTTTGATAGAATAAGAATCTACCAAAGGGAAAGTGTCGGATGGTGGTATGTCTCCATGCATTAATATCATTCCAAAATAAGTCATGTCTCCTCCCCCCCCCCAACTATTTAAAAAAGAACTCGCTCCAATCCATCACGATCGACCAAATAATAATAATAATAATAATAGTAATAAAAGATTCCAAAGCAACAAGAACACAAACAAGAAACGACCCAAGTCTTTCCCACTTCTCTCCTTTCTCAAAAATTAGCCATCATTCCCCATCATTTAATTAACTCATCATCATCATAGACGTATTAAACGGTATAATTTGAATCTTATATATGAAAATATAATCCATATATTGTCTTATTATTTATTAGAGAAATATTGCATAAACTTTTTCCATTTTGGTGGCACCTTTTTTTTAAGGTGGGTGGGGAGAAAAACCATGAGGAAAGAAAATCCCTCCATGTCTTTCTTCCTCCAGCTATCATTGTCTCCTTTCCCAATGTGCTCACACAAATATAAAATGAAATAAAGAAAATGAGAAATAATTTAATCCACTAACAGTACACCAGAAACTTTAATCATCATTATATCTTTGTCTACTTATATACCTTTGTCATGAATGTAAGAATTCCCCATTTCAAAGACAACCAGACCAACAACAACAAGCACTTGGCCTTTGCTCCCTTCAAAGAAAGTGGACGACATGGGAAGAGCTCCTTGTTGTGACAAAGCCAACGTCAAGAAAGGTCCATGGTCCCCGGAGGAGGACGCCAAGCTCAAGTCTCACATTGAGAAGCACGGCACCAGCGGCAACTGGATCTCCCTCCCTCAGAGGATCGGTAAACGCCGCGTCACTTGTTATTCCCGGGTGATGTTTTCGTCGGTTTTGTCGCAACAGTCTGAGGGTAACCCTTTCTGTTTTCGTCGGGTGGTGTTGTATTGTTTAGGTCTGAGGAGATGTGGAAAGAGCTGCCGCCTCCGGTGGTTGAATTACCTCAGGCCGAACATCAGGCACGGAGGATTCACCGAGGAAGAGGATGCCATAATTTGTAGCCTCTACATGGCTATCGGAAGCAGGTGATATCTTGTTTATATACACGATCTTATTGATATACTTATTGGTAGCAAGGTCTTATTCGTGCTTGATTTCTAGGTGGTCGATAATTGCTGCACAATTACCAGGAAGAACTGATAATGACATAAAGAACTATTGGAACACCAGGCTGAAGAAGAAGCTCCTTGGAAAGGCGCGGAAAGACCACCAGCAGCGTTCTCGGCAAAACCCTCCTGCGCCCGGAGTCTCCAAGCCAGTCCCCACGATTCCTGAATTGTCCACCAGTCCCCCCTTCTCTTACTTGCCCGATATCCGAGCTGAAGTCTATTATCCGTCAGCCCTTCCCAGCTTGCCAATAGGGATGCCTCATCTCGAGTCTTTCCAGACATATGACAGCGACACCATGTCATCCCCGATCATAAACTCTTTCGCCTCAGGGACCTATTCCGTGCCGATGAATCCATGGATTGATCCAGGTGAGGCGATTCCGGGGCTACAAAGCATGGCTTCACTCGATGACTTCGGTGGGAAGTATATGCTCAGTAGTTGCAACAACAGCAGTTGCACAGATATTAGCAATACAAGCTGGAGTGACATTACTTCCATTGTGAACAATTCTCCAGTCATGCCGGAACTGGGGGCGTCGCAACAAGAAGAAGCAGATCGTGCCATGATGCAAATGGGTTTCATCCCGGACAGTGATTTCATGTGCTTCAGGCCTGTATGAGCACCGGAGCCGTGATGCACGTGGGCGAGAGATGTCTCAGGGTTTTCGTTCTCTAGTTCTATCTTTGCTCTTCTTATCAATGTCATGAGGAACCCATTTTTTTTTTATAGCTTGGATCGAGTTTCTTTCATTCCATTTTTTTTCACATAAACTATCTACAAAATGATCTTCTTCCTATAATAACCAGATCACATCATTAGTTCTTTGACATGTTTCACGTTAGCTTAAAAAAGTCTACGTTAGTCTCATATTTTATTGTAATTTTGACGTTCGATATTAATGGAGGATAAACCTACGCCCTAATAAAAAAATTAAATAATCTATTTGTGTTGTTTAAATAGTAAACTGATTTTGGATAAATGGACTTGAGCCCATGAAGTCCAGATGGTGTTTATTTAGTCGATGGGTAGGAGTCGTCGGCGATGAAGCAAAACATGGTTCAGTCGACGAGTACAATCCGGTCGATTGACAAGAGGGAATTGAAGACGTTCGGCCAATTGATGAAAGAAGCCCAGTGGAAGAATGAGTATCAGTTACAAGCGTCATGAGTTCAAATTTGAGCATA
The DNA here is from genome assembly GCA_023653495.1 of Melastoma candidum. Classification (NCBI taxonomy): domain Eukaryota; kingdom Viridiplantae; phylum Streptophyta; class Magnoliopsida; order Myrtales; family Melastomataceae; genus Melastoma; species Melastoma candidum. The sequence goes on along the minus strand of CM042888.1, from coordinate 10,687,023 downwards.
TACTTTTTTACGACGACTGTGACGGTACTTTTCGAAATTCAAGCAGGTGAAAGCAGTTGCGGATGGCAATTATCAGTAGTTGGCGAAAATTATTAAGTATAAATAGTTAAATGTTTTTGTAAGAAGATATCACTGTTGGATAAATTCAGCTGTCGTGTCGAGTCTCGATGGTGAAACTTGGACGAAAACCAGCACACACAAGATTTACGTGGTTCGGCCAAAACCGGCCTACGTCCACGGGGAGGTCCTTCGGAGATTCCACCAGACAACCGAGATTACAAAAGCACCAAGTGTATCGCTCACCCACCCGAGATACAAGAAAATCCTAACCCATGATTTTCTCTCTCGAATGCCACACACTCGGAAATCTTAGTCAAATAGGATACTAGAATATTACACATATATAATCTAATATATCACAATATTAGAAAAATATATGCATGTAATATCTTCTGTAATATTATGTAATCTCAAAAGATCTCAACTTCGGACCAAATCCTAACAATCTCCACCTTGGGCCGAAGTTACCGAATTCTCCTTCCCTGGACCTCCGGAGCCCCGAAGAGCTCACCCCTTCATCCTTCGTATCTTCTTGAGAGCATTGCCACCACCTTTGACTATCGCTCTACTCTTCACACGATCGCAGTACTCGCGCTCCCGAGCAACCACCGTGCACTGTGGCTCCAGCTCTATCCCGCGCTCTGCATTCAATACCTTCTTGGTATCCCGAGAAGTCATACATGTCGACTGTTGTCAGGCCTCTTTGCTTGGAACTTTAATCCGCTCCACCTCACTCTTAACTTCACCATCAATGTAAGCATCATCACCGAACTTCCTCATTGGTTTCACCTTGCTTGACACCCTCAAGCCCGTACACATCGCCCGTGTACCCGCGTTGCTAGCTAACGCTCCACCTCGACAAATAACCCCGACCCGCATCCCGTCGAGCCACGTGAGAAGTTGTCACTCACGACTTTTCCGAGAAGATGATAAATACCTCTAATCTTCTTCGCCTTTACCAGTACAAGGGTTTCCCGAATAACTTTTAGAACTCCACCTCCTAAATAACATCGGCATCCCTTGTCATCCAAGGCTCTAAGAGAAATCAAATTTTTCTTCAGCTTCGGAACATGACGTACCCCCTTTAACAGCCTCACTACACCATCATGCATATTGATGCTCACTGTACCAACTCCAACCACCCGACACTCTGAGTTGTTTTCCATGTAAGCCTTACCCGAACCAACTTTCTAGTAAGCTGAGAAGTACTCCTTGTGTGGTGTCATATGATAGGTACATCCAGAATCAAGAATCCATTGATCACCTATAAGGTTTGTTGTGGCCGTAAGAACTTTGTCGTCGCCATCCATCGAGCTCGTCTCCGTGAATACAACTATGTTCCCACTCGACGACCCATCCAATTTCCCCTTCTCCTTACAATCCATTTTCCAATGTCCCTTCTTTCCGCTTTGACCACGATCGGTCTCTTCTCCCACGATCTTGCTCGTTACTTACTACGAGCTTAACGTCGGAATATGAATTCCCTTCACTGTTCCTTGTCATGTGATAGTTACCCAACAAAGTACCAACGATATCCTCAAAGTCTAGCGTCTCCTTACCCCACGTTAAAGTCGTATAAAGATTTTCGTAAGCATCCGTGCTTGGTAATGAGTTCAGAAGAATTAACGCCTTGTCTTCATCATCGAACTTCATATCAATTCTCAATAAATCACTGATGAGCCGATTGAATACATTGATGTGTTGGCTCAAATCGGAGCCCGCCTCCATCTTTAAACCGTACAACTTCTGCTTGAGATAGAACTTGTTCGACAACGACTTTGACATGTACCTGAACTCCAGTTTCCGCCACACCGCTGCTGGCGACTCGTCGTCCATCACGTCGTCTGCATGACCAAGCCTGATGGTTGACACTGCTTTTGCTTCCATCTCCACCCAATCTGCATTGCTCATGTCCGTCGGCTTTCTTTCCGCCAATGCCTTCACCATCCTTTGCTGAACCAACAAATCCTTCACCTTTCTCTGCCATAGTCCGAATTTCCCAATCCCGTCGAACTTCATCACATCGACCTTTGCAGGCGAAATCCAAGTCATCTTCACGACCCGCTCCGATACCAATTGTTGGGGAAATTCAGCTGTCGTGTCGAGCCTCGATGGTGAAACTTGGACGAAAACCAGCACACGCAAGATGTACGTGTTTCGGCCAAAACTGCCTACGTCCACGGGGAGGTCCTCCGGAGATTCCACTAGACAACCGAGATTACAAAAGCACCAAGTATGTCGCTCACCCACCCGAGATATAAGAAAATCCTAACCCCAAATCCCGTAGAATAACCTCTACCCTGACCCGATGATTTTCTCCCTCGAATGCCACACACTCACCGTGTCACACCACCGTGCCTAATAAACTAGACAAATCCCCCTATTTATAGATCTCCACTAACAGGAAATTTTAGCCAAATAGAATACTAGAATAATACCCATATATAATCTAAGATATCACAATATTAGAAAATATATGCCTGTAATATCTTCCGTAATATTACGTAATCTCAAAAGATCTCAACTTTGGACCAAATCATAACAATGACAATCACTTGCGACTCGATATTGACGTTTGGTTTGATGTCTTCCTCTATTCTCAGTTTGTGTTCCATTATAACCCTTTTGTTGTAATATGAATTTTGCTTTGATCTTTTTTTTCTCTTATTTTTCTCTTTAATTTACGATAACTACGTTTCATTTCGAATTCATCTTTCACGTCATATCGTGACATGTTGATGTAAACCAGTGTTGTAAAAGGCGAGGAAAGGCGACGCCTGTGGCGAGGGGCGAGGCGATTTCGCCTTTCCTCCCCTCCGGGCGAGGCGTGATCCAAAGGCGACGCCTTTCCTCGCCTTTCATCGCCTTTTTCTCAGGCGAAAGGCGACAAAAAGGCTCGCCTTTGGATTTCGGCCGAATTGTGTAATTTTGGACTAAGTTGTAATAATTGTAATAATTTGGGGATTAAATTGAATAAATAAAAACTTTGAAAACCTATTGTCTTGAGCCATTCCCCACACGATCCCTTCCGTCTCCTCCTCCTACCTCCCTTCCTCCGTCTGCCTCCCCTCCTCCGTCGGCCTTCCCTCTCAAGCAGGACCCTTTCTTCATCGGCCAGCTCACCACTGTTGGGTAAAGCAGATTTCTTTAATTGTGTTTAGCTCTTAAGAATCGGCGTTCCCTCTGTTGCTGAATTTGTAGCTCTCAAGAACTAAATTCGTAGTGTAGCTTGTCTGAATTCGTTGAGTCCGAACGTGTACTCGTCTGAATGACCCGGAGTATGTCACTAGAACTTCTCAACCCTCAATTACTTTAAAACGGTCTACTGCAGGAAAGGAAAAACGAGTAGCGAAGGGAACTTCCGTAGCAAGGACTAAAGATGTCGTTGAGCTTCGAGGGAAGAAAAAAGTTGATGTGGCAGATGAAGAATATTTTGAAGAATTGGATGAAAATGAGGAGGAAGAGCAAAACCCGGAAGGCTACAAAAGTTCTAGTGGGAATGATAGTGTGGCTTTATCAGCTTAGGATGATTCGGATGATAATCTAGATCTTATGGATGCTTGATTAGAATATTTTACATGATGAATGATGATGATTAATATTATAAATCCATTTAATCTTTTTTATTTGAAATCATTTTATTATTAATACACAAATCGCCTTACACAAATTGCCTTTTGAGCGCCTTTTGCCTCGCCTCTCGCCTCTGGCGGGCGATGGCTTGTCGCCTCGCCCCGCGTATCGCCATTAACAACTATGATGTAAACACTTCTGATTTCTTAGACCCGTCGATAAAATGTAATTCTCTAAAACACTATCTACAAGAGGAAAAAGCGACACATAGTTAAGCGTCACTTCTTCTCTTACCTTTTTATTTTCAAAATAGAAATTGTGCGATTTACATAATTGGGATTGTCAGGTTTAAATAAAATGTATATCAACAAATTGAACCGGCCATCCCTTCAAGTTTTAACTAAACAATCGAACCATTCGTGTCTTATCATGTCTTGTGATTCAAAATACGAAAATGGCTTCTGACAAAAAGGGTCACGCACAAACTGATCCTCATCTCCCTCCATCCATGGCTAGTATGTGTTTGTTTCGCATAAATGTCATCAGATGCATGCATGAAATAACTCTGACGGCTAGAGCCAGTACGTGTCCGAAATTCGAAAGATGAACTGTTCGCCATGAGAGAAGAAAGCCAAGAACTTCTTGCTCAAACACATCCCCCTTGACATCATATCAAAGCCATCTCATCCATGCGAATGCCTTCCCCACATATAAAAAAGAAGTCCCGTGATAGGAGAAAAGGTTGAAAGAGAAAAGCTTAATTTGACATTTTTGGAAACAACTCTGTTGGCTGCATCAACCTTTGGGGCATCCTAATTGTTGTTGTTCTTGGGTGTCAGCTTGGCTTCACAGTGAGATATCTGTACACGAATATTCTCTTTCCTTTTCTCCTGGGTTTCATCTCCCTGTCTTTATTACCAGATGGAAAAGAAAGAAAGATGGGAGAAAGAAAAGAAAAGGTGAATATTCAGATCACCCAACTCACCACTAGTCATCTGTTGTCTGATGCCGGTCTCTCTTGAAATGAAAGATCACCCAATTCTCCTGTTTCACTTCTCTTTGCTTTAAATGGTTGTTTTTGGACTCTTATGAATCGTGTGAGTTTGCGGGTAATCTTGTTATTTGGTATGACATTCTCCCAGTATCTTTGTTGTATGATAACTTTTTGAAAACTAAGGAAGTTTTCATGTGACAAATGTGGAAGAAATATTTGGTTGATATCTGAAATGCATCTTGGGCTGGCCTGCAAAAATTCTTAAATATGAGGAACAATTTTTACAATTCCTCAAAAAGGCCCGAAATAATCCATGCGATTTGACTCACTTGGGGGAAAAGAAGAAAGACCCCATATCCAGAACTAGGCCCCCCCGTTTGTTTCCATATATGAAAACCAACACTCCATCTTTACGTGAAAGATCAAAAGCCCATCCCCAAATAATCATAGTAAAGACTGTAATTGTCCTAAAAGCTCGAAAGTAAACGCGTGACATATTTTATATTTCATTTTTTAATAATAATATATCTTATCATTCAAATGCTGATTTTTATTTGACTTAGGAACGAGTCTTCCCCCCTGTGGAAGCATTCGCGACATGGGCATCGATTATATCACATGATTTTCGAGATTTCATGTTTTGGTAACGAGAGTTCATGGAGTCTCATGTCCTGTCCATGTTCTTGTTGACCCTTCATGTCCCCCCATCCCAAAAAGAGAACGAACCATCGGCCAAAATGTTGCTCCATAAATCAAATGGGAACCATCGATTGAAAGGGAAACATTAAATCCATTCATCCACCACCATCTAAATAATCCGATCCAGATTTACATTTCATGAATACATTCTCCGATGCCCTATAAGATCTATATCCATTCACGTACATAACAAGTCACTATTAATCACGAGACCCACATTTTCCTTTAATATATACATGGGTCAACGCTAAAAAGAAAAACAAAACATTCGAACGATTACGCGAATCACGCCAACCAGTCGTACGATGATAAAATACTATTGATAAGTAGGCACGCTCTAACGATAGTGTTAATGGAATGTATCTATAAATAGAATGGAATGAGATGCTCGTTCCGTAGACTAAAAATTAGGGAATGGATAGAATGAAAAATGAGATAAAACATATTGTCATTGACATCGAACGATGAAATGGGCCGGAGTGTAATTAAATCCATTTCATTCTTTTCAGAAAGGAATTATTTTCACATACAAATAATATTTATTTGTCATTGTCTAAATGTCCCCTCCCCTCCCTTATCAACCTAATCATAGATTAAGGTTTTTAATCTCGATGTCGGCCTTTCGAGTGCGTGCCAACAAAAAACCAGTTTTAATTATTTGGTTTCCCTTCTCTTTTCTCGACCGACGGCCGATCTTACTTATCTTTTTTTTTTTTATTAGGGAAAAGGAAAAAGCAAATCGATTTTCGCCTCCAAGTCGTGCTCTTGTTGTGTCAATATTTATATGTGTGTGTGTCGGAACAAGGCCCCCCATAAAAGCTTAGATTTTGGTGTTTGGGATGAAAATAGGGGGAGTATTTTTTGAAACTATATTATTATTATTGTACACATACAAATCATAAGAGTGGGAGGGAACATGAAATTCAGGGGATTTCTGAGGGTGCACATGTTTTCGGTCGACATGAACGTGGATGATGGCCATACATTCATTATTCAAGTCACATGAGTAGTCACAGTTTCCATATTAATGATATTTTTTTTCTATAAAATATATTATATATAATAAAGAGGCTTTTTATCGGTCCTCTCTTGAGAATAGACAAGAAGCAAGGGGAATCCAAAGTTCCTCTCGATATGAAATGATATAATATTTGGGATTTGATTTGATAAATACTTCCCTCCCCCCATCTCAATCTACAACATTCACGCATTAGTCAAAAGTGTTAATCCACGTTATGGGCTTTGGACACGAGAGAGAATGTAAAAGAAGGTCGAGTTGAAGCATTCCCATTCATTACTCATTTATTGCCGGCCGGCCGACCAAACAATCAGATGTCGGCCCAATTTGTCATTCTCACTTCCTTCCATATAGAAGACAACATTGGACCGTTATCTTGTAATATTAATACTAGATAGATCCTCCTCCGTTATTCGACATGAAAACAAGCACATGTCGAATTACTACCAGCTTGGGGCAAGTGTTATGTGCTACTCACTCTTCAAGGAACAGATGTTTAGTGATGTGATGCGATCGGATCACATGAGGAGCAATCGCTAGAGACATAGAGTTGATGATATAAGTTTGTATATTGATATATGATATTACTACAAAGGGAAGAAGAAGAAGAAGAGGAGGAGGAGTGGGAGGAGACGATGAGTAGTCAACTCTTACACTTCCAATCCATAAGACATGGATGGAGTGCAACATTTTTTTTTTTGTTTTTGTCTTTAGATCATCAACAAAATTACATCCATTTGAGAGGGAAAAAGAGGAGAAAAAAGAAGTCGATGGTGGGTAATGAGTGAAAAACCTGCTTGGATTATGATCCAGGCAATGATTCTCGATCACTCAAAAAAACCCCGACTATCGCTCCCGGCCATCGTGGAATGATAGTCGGAAAACCCACTTG